>RJWJ010010761.1:0-46159 GCA_004363605.1 Indri indri | reverse complement strand
CACCCCTGACCCCCTCGGCATCTCATTCAGATATGTCTAGTGGGCCCCACAAGGTATCTTATGTGTGCTCACAAACGTCTTTCCTAGTTCTCATCATCACATGATGCTTGTTAGGTTTTTCCTTTCCCATTCATCTCTCTTGGTCAATGTTCATGGAGAACAAAGCCATTTGAGGAAGGACCATTACTGCTGCTGCCAATGCCCACCATGTAGAGCAGTCACGCCAAGCATGGTGCATCTCAGTGCTCACACAAAGCTGTGGACCCTCTAGCCATGTTTAGAGAAGGCTCTGCTTTGCACTTCCCCCCTCAGCTTTGCCACATTGCTTAGAAATGGTGCCTTCCATTGGGCTCGGGGCAGGTCATGAAGGCAAATAAATGTCTCACAAAAGCCACCATGTTGCACTCCCCTGGCCCATTTTCTCTTCCTCCTCACCTTGACTCAAGAAAATAGAAGCTAATTGGCTGGGTAGTAGTTATCTTCTCAGGTGTACACAGATAATACTTGGTTATAAAGGAAGATGCAGTGTGACTCAACTAGACACTCCTTCCGATGAAAAAGAGTAAAGCCTAGTGGTTAAAGAATTATTCCCAGTAATAAACAGAAGATTCAACCTCCAGCCTTCTTGTTTACTAATATAACATCTTTAAATCTCAATGTCTTTTTCTATGAAAATTGGGATGCTAAGGATACCTTCTGAATTAGTGATAGAGCTGTCAGTCAATAAGTATATAAAACACTAACCATAGTTCCTAGCTTGTAGGAAGCTCTAAAAATGTCAGTAGTTATCAAATAAGGTATCTTTTTACAATATACCTTCACCTTCCTTGTGTGTATATCCATAATGCCCATTAATATATAAAAGTATAAAATCATTAACATTTTTATTAGAATGATATACCTTGATCATGCATGTGCTGGCTTATTCATTTTGGAGAAATAATCCACTTTTTGATACTAATAATAAAAGTAGGCTTCCAAATGGCATTGCTACTTATAGTACATTTGTACATAATATTAATATCATTCCTTTCAGCCAAGAAAACATTTTATCAAATCATTTTTCTTGATCCTTATACATCTAACATTGTACTAAAAAAAAACAAATTGCTGTTTGGGAAGGATTCCTGTAAGAGGAGGATTCATTCAAACATTTGCTGGGAATGTACTACTTCATTCATTTATTCAAAAGACACAGATTCATGTCAACAAAATGCTAAGCATTGATTTAGATGCCAGACATATGGGCTACATAGGGGAGGAGATAGGTCTCAAGGTGTGCAGAACAACATGAACAATGCCAGTCTTGATGCCTTATATATGTCTGGTGTTCTGTCTTGCTCCTGGAAAGCTGGGCTAATAGTACATGGGGCAGGGGGTGAGTAATGAGTAGCCTGGCTTGACTGGTGTGGTAGGCTCATCTGAGGAGCAGTGGAGAATAATAACCACCAGCCTTTGGAGTTCCTCCCTCTCCACCACTCCTCTGTGGTTCCCTCTTCAGTCTGCCTCATCCCCATCCCAGAACTCGCCATTCCCTGCGCATGATCACAATCTCCTTACCTGCATCTCTGGCTCTTCTATACCTACTTAACTACCTCTTTGGATTTCAAAGTTAGAAAAATTGATTGATTCTTCCCCTTGGTGCCCTTCTAATTTGCTTTAGTATATTTGCCCCACTCAAGCTAGATATTATGATGGTTTAACTCTTATCTTATATGGTCTTGCATCTTTGTAATATCCTGGGTCCACGGCCATGACACCTGTTCATCCTCTAACTCTGCAGTCCCCAACCCCCTGGGTCACGGACCAGTAGAAGTAGTGGTCTGTGGCCTGTTAGGGACCAGGCTGCACAGCAGGAGGTGAGTGGCAGGAAAGCAAGTGAAGCTTCATCTGTATTTACAGCTGCTGCCCATCTTTGCTTGCAACATCACTTAAGCTCCACCTCCTGTCAGATCAGCAGGGGCATTAGATTCTCATAGGAGCGTGAACCCTACTGGAAACTGCACATGTGAGGGATCTAGTTTGCATACTCCTTATGAGAATGATTATTTGAGGTGGAGCTGAGGCAGTGATGCTAGTGCTGGGGAGTGGCTGCAAATACAGATTATCATTAGCAGAGACGTTTGCACAATAAATGTAATTCATTTGTATCATTCCCAAAACCATTCCCACCCCCCTGCCTGGTCCGTGGAAAAATTGTCTTCTAGGAAACTGGTCCCTGGTGCCAAAAAGGTTGAGGACTGCTGCTCTAACTTGAATCACTCCAACCACCAGAGTCTTGCTGGAGAAAGACAAAGATATACTAACTCACTTTATAATAAAATGTGCTAGCCTGTGTCAAGGGCACTGTTGGTATGGCCCAACAATCTGCATGATTTTTTCTTTTTTTTTTACCTAAACAAATTCTCTCAGAGTTCATCTCAAACTTCAAAAACTCAAGCTTTGAAGTGCAAAGACCTTGCTTTAAAATCTATCACCATAACTTACTAGTTCAGTGAACTTAATCAAATAACTTACTCCTTCGATTGACAAACTTCATCTCTAGACTAGAGTCAATACCATCTGCCTTAAGTGTGTTACAGACGTGTGATGGCTGTAAATGAGATCTGATAGGAGATCATATATTTCCCCCCATCCTTACAAGCACAGTGTTTCTTCTGTCAGCCTCATCCTGTCCTGGCTCCCAGGCTCCCCACACACTTCTCTTTACAGTGAAAGGCAATCTAGAGAGGCCTGGAATGAGCCACCATTGAAGTCAAAGATAAATGAACAGTATTGAAAAGTAAAATCCAGGAATCAATAAAAACATCGCTAAGGTTTCCCCCTCGAAAACATAATTTGGTGAACCCTAATATAAACTATGGACTTTGGGTGATGATGCTGTGTCAACGTAGGTTCATCAATTATAACAAACGCACCACTGTGATGGCAGAGATTGGTAATGGAGAAGCTGTGCATGTGTGGGGCCAGGGTGCATTTGGGAAATCTCTGCATCCTCCTCTCAATTTTGCTATGAACCTAAAACTGCTCAAAAAAATAAAGTCTACTTAAAAAAAAAAAAAAAAAGAGATGTCAAAAGGACACAAAGCCCACCTGGAAGAACTTTCAATGGCCAAAGCTAAAACAATTTGAGAAATAAGATAAATAATAATAGTATTGGATTATAATGCAAAGAATAAATGGACAAGATATTTTGAGACTGTGAAATTTCCTGTTTCTCCTTAATTCCAAAGTGAAAAGTAGTAATTTTCCAATGGAGAAACCCGACAGGAACCACCTTAACAAAGTAGTCCAGGCTAACAACACCAATATTAGGACATACCGATATCACATACCCACTGATAAGATGTACTGAGAAGGGCATATCACCTCTGTGGTGTTCACCTCTGTGGTGTTCTTTCCAAAATGTACCTTGGTCTAATCATAAGGAGGAAAATAATCAGGCCAAACTGAGGAGCACTTTACAAGATAACTAACCAGGATTCTTCAAAAGTGTCAAGGTCAAGAAAGATAAGGGACTGTTATAGACCAGAGGAGGCTAGGGAGACATGACAACTAAATGCAAGGTGTGATCCTAGATTGCATTCTAGAACAGAAAAAGGACATTCATGAAAAAACTGGCAAATCTGAATAAAGTCTATAGTTTAGTCAGTGGTATTGTCCCAATGCTAATTTTTTAGTTTTAATAATTGTACTAATGTTATGTAAGATGTTGATGTTAGGGAAAGCTGGGTGAAAGGTATATAAAACTTCTCTGTACTATTTTTGCAGCTCTTCTTTAAGTGTAAAAATATTTTAAAATAAAAATAATTTTTTAAAAAATATAACTTATTTTCTTATAACTGAATTTAAATTCTCTTATGAGCCCCTCTTCTGAGAAGAAAAAACTTAACCTCTGTCAGTTCAGGGTCCTCCTTTTACCTGGGGTTTTGTCTACATTCTGGAGGGTTTCCATGGTGTCAAGGCACTGGGGTAGAGGTACCAATCCTGAAGTCAACCATAGATTTGACAGATGATAGATGGTCATCTCTGCTTGTTCTTCCAGTATTGGTATACTCAGGTGGTTTCTAATTGTCCCATAGTCCCAACCACAGGGCCTCCATGGCTCTCTGTGCCACATCTGTGCCATGCCTGGTTCTCAGTAAACATACACCTGCTCTCCTGCCCCACAGTGAGGGAACTCTGTAACGCTCTCCCAGCCCCATCTGCCTAGACACACCACCCAGACTTTTCCTTCTCTCCTATCATAATCAGGCTAATGGGATTGCTGGGAGTGGAGATGGGGTGGGTAGGAGAAGCCTATTCAAACTGCCAGGGCTAATGGTCTAGAAGGAGGGTACAGAGTTTCACTAGACTGGATGTCAACATAAATCCACCCTTGCTGGGGGAAGCCCCAAAAAAGTTTTTACCAGGCCATGAGCCAACTCTTGGCAGCCCAGGGACCATAGAGGAATTCTGAGATCAAGCTGTTTCCCAGGTTCTACCTAAGAAAAGAGATATAGGTCCCTCTAATCTTGTATGCCCAAATCTATCTTTTCTTTGTCATTCCACACCAGTCTCTGCAGGAGGGAGTAAGAGGTAGAGCCGTTCATCAAGTCCAATCCTCAGCTAAGCTCTCCTTACTTCCCTCCAGCTCTCTCCAGCACAAGACGTGTGTGGAATAGAAAACAAAAACAGGATTGAGAAAGTAAGGAACATCTGCTTCCTTCTCTCCCCTCCAGGGCCTGGAGACTCTGGCTAGATAAAGGAAGGGGGTGATAGCCTTGGCGAGGCCGAGTGGCTCAGGGTTTTGTGCTGAAATAGGTGGGGTCATTAGAGCTTTGAAAGGCATTTTTAATTTGTCTGCAATCTTTCTTCTTCTCTTTTTTATTCTATCAGGAAATTCTGATTTTTCTCTTTTCTTTCTTAAATGGACAAGTGTGTGTGTGGCCCAAAGGAGAAGAAAGAGGGAACTTGAGACCTGGACCTTCAAATTTCTTTCTAAATTCTCCTGACATGTCACCAGGGAGGAGAAGGAAGAAGGGATTAAACTGAACTTTTATTTTTGGGAATACTGAGCACAAGAGACTGAATACAAAAAGGCCCGTGGTTTCTTCTTAACTGAGGACCGAACCCTGGGGGTAACTGAGCCCAGAAATAATAAGGGTCACCATCAGTGTCAGTGATTCATACAGCTGAGTACCAAGTCACGTAGCCAAGAATGGAATAACCACTCGAAGACTGGGTTAAAACATTTTAAACGACACTAAACTATCTGTCAGAATAAAATTTTACCGGCTTTACAAATATTCAAAATTAGAAGTAGACTAGAAACATGTGAGGATTTATCACAGAATGCTAAAAGTAGATATATTTTTTTCAAATCATGAGTTACATTCAGGTAGTCCCCAGGGTCAATATCAGGCCTGAAAATCTGACTTTACATTAATTCTAGTTGGAAAGCTCAGCTATTCGGGCATCAGACCTTAACTCCACTTGGCAATGAGAGAACCTGCTTTCCCAGATCAAATTGGATCCCTTGACCTTCCACTGAGCTGTCTTGAATCCATAGATGGCCTCAGAATTTTCAGATGACCTGAGAATGGCTGAAACGGGAAGGCGCTCTTGTCTTAGTCAATGAGGATGCTGTGAGTGCAGCCTAGTCCAGATGTGAGAGAGACACATGACCAGGAAAAAAGAACTGGGGGACAGAAATAACCCAAGACAGTGTTAATGATATACAAGGATGAAGAAGACACATTGAAAAACAATTTCTATAAAAGTTATATGTGGTTCTGAGGGATGAATAGCACTTTCATGGAAATATATAAACCTGTGGGTCAAATGTCCAATACACACTCCCAGAAGGAATTAGGGATGTTTCACCTAAAAAAAAAAAAATCCACAGAAATAACTTTAAGCTGTTTCATCTAGCCAAAGTAGTCAAAATAAGATCAATGAGTAAAAGCTACAGGAAGACAGATTTTAAGGACACGTAAGGTAAAATGTTTTACCAGCTGAAAGACAGAATGGGTCACCTTTGGAGCACACATAATAAAATGATTAAGAGCACAGTTTTACAGTAAAAAAACGTGGATTTGAATCTTGAAGTTGTGTTACTCAGCTTCTCTGGGCCTCTCTTTTCTCACCTGAAGACCGTGGATAATCATAGTATATACTTCCCCAGAACACCAAAGGATTAATATGGTAATGCATATGTAGCACTCACATAGTGCCTGGCACATAAGACTCAATACCTGGAAGCTGTTAATATTGCTGATTTTCTATTAATAACTCACATAAAGTAGATGAAATTAATTGTGTCCACTAGCAAGAGAATCCTCAAAACATGTACATCAGTGCAGTGTACCTCTCCATCCTGCCCATGTGATGTGGAACCATGTAGCCTAACACAATAAACCAGACAGATGAATAAAGTTAAAATGAGAATTCCCACATGAGGTAATGCAGGGGGGAAACCCCCATCAAATTGGATTATGACATAAAGGGCCGCTGTGTGCATGTTGAAAATATCTGTAAGTGATTTTATATGACCTGAAGCAGAATACCAAGGGCCAGTGATTACATAAATAATGGAGCAGGAAGATAGCATAGAGTATTTAAGGTTATTCAAGACAGTGAGTAAGCATAAAGCTGCCATTTGAGAGGAGAGTGTCTTAGCCAATCCTCTAAGGAATTGATTAGCTGATCTTTTGATTTACTTGAAACACTCGGCCAAACTGCTTTCAGAAAGATAAACACAACTGTCTCAGCCAGAGACTTAAAGCTAAGCTCTCTCTTGAATGAAATAAGAACTCACAGCACATTTCATGGCCTATTATTTGGTCTGAGAGATTGTTTTTATTAGGTGAGTATCAAAAGAATGTTTCCTGGATTAGCGCAGGAGAGGAAAGACATTTAGATCATTTTCATTGTTCACATAAGTACTCGAAAACAAATTAAAGTTCCAGATGACCCTGGACAGGATGCAAAAATCCTGCAAGGAAAATAGAATTTAATCTTATTCAAAGTGTGAAAACCTCCATCCCACTGATAACCTTTTTATGTAATCATCAGTTCAACTACAAAGAACTCCAAATCCTAGAAACTGAACCGAGGAGCTCAGGTTAAGCAGTCCACATGGAGCCTTTTGCGTATGAAACGGTCACGCTGTTACCGAGGAGCAAAGAAAAAAGTGCCTCTGCTCCATTCCCGCCACAGCCCATCCCTCCTTCATGCTCGCAGCAGGGCCGGGGCTCTCCTGATCTCATTCCTGCTGGTTCAGCTCCTAATAGCCTTCCTCAATTCCTGTCTTTTCGCTTTTGGCTGACACAGCAAACGCACGGGGAAGAGGTCTGCAGTGTAGCAGGAGTCAGAGACTCGAAACAAAGAAGGCTCATTTATTATTTATTTATTTGTTTGTTTCTTTATTTGCAATTCTCTCCGTCCAATGGTCAAGGATTTCAGTGGCTGACACCTAGGACAGGCACTGGAACAAATCAATTTTCAATGACCTCAGGGATCACAGGGCACTGGATAATTAGTAGTAAGTCTTTGTGAAGAACGACCCCCGTCTAAAAGAAGGGTTTGTGCAAAGCACCGCTGAAGACAGGTAGGAAGGCCTAACAAAAATATTAACACCTTGACTCCGGTACACCAATCTACTATTCTGGATTCTCCTCCCGTTGACTGTGTCATCAATGCGCTTCAGAAGTGTTGGGAACATTTTTGATGCAGGCCAAAGATTGCACCCAAAGAAATGAATGCATGAGAGGACCTTGCATGAGAAATTACCTTGTGAATCTGAAGCCTTTGTGAAAGTTAGGTTATAAAATTCAGGCTCTTAGGAGGATTAGGTTTCATCAGGAAATTGTGGTTCAATAGGGACAAGAATATTCACATTAACAATATTTTTTACACTGAAGTATATGGTAAACAGGGTTTCATGTTTCCCTTTCTGGAGATTATTTGAAGTTACCAGAGGCTATCACATGCTTCTAGTTTCTTACAGTATAAAATCTTGTCTTCCCAGCCTGATACACAGGCCACTTATGATCAAGCCCCAGACTATCTTTCAAGCTGCATCTTTTCCCTACAACTTCCAAACCCTTTCCTGCAGCCACACAGAAGTACTTCCTTCGTATTCATTGATTCATTTACTGATTCACATACTCATTCATTCATTCAACATACACATAGAATCTCATTTATTTATTGCAACAAGCTTATAAGCTGGGCAGAGTGCGTATTATCATTCCTCCTACAGCAGGGACACGGATGCTCTGTTAAGGCATTTGAACTTAATTCCTGAAGGACACGGAGATTCCACAACGGGCACAAGGATTCAAGGTATTTTTGTCATGGAATTGACTTGCTCTGATTTTTGTTTTGGAAAGAGAACCCTGGAGGCTTTAGAGTAGGTGGGGTACAGTACAGTTGATAGTGGACACAGAGGATATTGTAATGATCCAAGCAAGAAATTATAAGAGCCCAAATGAATCCTGTGGTGGTGGAGATGGAGAAATATGAAACCAATATGAGAGACCTCTAGGAGGTAAAGCAATGGAGGGCTTGATGGCATTAAAAAAGAAAGCGAGGAAGAAGAAGGGTTGAAGAGGAGACCTGGTCTTCTGGCCCAAGTGATTAGATAATGGTGGTGCCAGTATCTGAAATGGGAAGTACAGGAAAAGCAAGTTTTGGGGTGAAGGTGAATATTTTTTACGTGTTCTGTTTTTGGCACTGTGTGACATCCAGGTTGAGATGCCATCAGGCTGTTTTTAACAGGTGAATCTGGGCTCTTCTGAATGAAAATATAAAAAATGGATTAATATGAAGTGTATATTTTGCTCTGTTTCTATTCTGCCCTTTTACTTTCACCTGACTGACAGAAGACTTTAAGCACTAAAATCTTTTTAACACCAACTTAGAAGTATTTGTGAGATACCGAAATATAGGCAGTGTTGCTGAGTGAGTAAACTGGCACAGTCTTCCAGAAAGGGCAGTTTAGCAACATGAGTCTCAGTTAAAAGTATGCCCATCTTACGTGGAAGATTTAAAAAAGAAAAAAAAGGCACAGTGGTTTGCAGCTCCAGTCAAAAAGTGGAGTCTATTTCTCTATCCCTTGAATCCGGGCTTGGCTATAGAACTTGCTTTGGCCGATGGGACGTTAGAAAACATGATCGAAGCAGAGGAGAGAAGTGTTTGCCCTCTCTTACTGCCGGGAAACCTTCTGCCACCACCTGAACAAGCCCAGGCTAGCTTCCCAGGCAGGGTAGAGAGAAGCCCCAGAACCCCAGTCACCTCAGCCATCTCAGCTAACCTGGCCATCTCATCTGTGCTAAGTGAGGCACTGGACACCCCAGAATGTTGTTTCTTGACCTTGCCACTATTGACATTTGCAGCCAGATAGTTTTGTCGTGGGAGCTATCCTGTGCATCGCAAGACGTTTAGCAGCACCTCTGGCCTCTACCCACTAGATGCCAGTAGCACTCCTCCTTCCCCTTTGTGACAGACAGAAATGTCTCCAGACATTGCCAAAAGTCCCCCTGGGGGGCAAAATCACCATTAGCTGAAAACCACTGGTCTAGACCATACTTACTGTCACAAAAGAGATGTTCAGATTTTTTTTTATAATAGTAGCAAGCAACATTTACTATGTGCTTATTATGTCAAATACACTATGGCATATTTTATGTGGATTATGTCACTTAATTCATATCACAAGCATAAGAGATAGGTATTATTATTATCTATATTTTACAGATTAGGGAATGAAGGACAGAAAGGTTAAATATCATGCCCTAGTTTACCTAGCTAGTAAGTAGTAAAGTAGGGATTTGAATTCAGGCAGTCTGTTTCTAATATAACTCACTTACCTACCATTCAATTGTGACTTCTCATTACATATTAAACTCAGGTTATAGAAGAATGTGTGTACTGTGATATCATTTTATTTTTTTAAATGAGAACTATATGTACACATAAAGAGAGCCTGCAAGGATATACATCAAAATGTGAACAGTGGTTATCACCAATGCATGTTGGAATTACACTCTTTCTCTCTAAATTAAAAAATAAACATCTTCCTGCCTTCAGGGAGGTGCAGAGTAAGTGGAAAAGAGTAACATATGTACAAAATAGCTATAAAGCAAAAATGAAAATGAAATGAACACTAGCAGAAGTAGAAATGTAACATGAAAAATTAAGTAGAGAATGATTATTTCTGATTAGAAGCATCTGAAAAGGTGAGGGAACATTTTTGTAAGTCCTGAAGGATTGTTAAAACTTTGACAAGTGCACATGGGACAAGAAGGTCTAAGACATGGAGCAGGAATAGGCAGGGCATGCTTGTTGAAAGGCAAGAAGTCTGAGGCAGCTTGAGAAGTAGGAGATAGGACGGGGAAGAGAGTCTGGGGCTTGGTATCGGACAATATTGAGAATGAAGAGCTTAGACTTCATGCTGAGCTACTACTCACTGTTGAGGAATGGTGTGATAATGATTAGAGACGCATTCCAGATGACTGAATGATTGATACATCAGGCAGTAGTTACAAATAATTAGAAGTTACTAATTAGTTACAAATAATTGGAGGGAATGGGGACAAGAGACCATTTAGGATATGAATGAAAAAGTATAGGCAAAATGATTACAGCTTTAACTAGGACAGCAGCAAAAAAACAGAAACAATACTGAGTATGGTAGAGAGCAGAGAATGGAAGCTCATCAACATCGGCATTTAAGGGAAGATGGAGCAAGATAAGCTAGAAAAGTAGACTGGAAATAAGAAGCCACAGGGGCAAAAGGAAAACTATGAAAGGACAATGTCCAGGAAGCCCTGGGAGGAGACAAAGTGATTCTAGAGTGACGATAGAGTTTGGACAAAACGTTTGCTTGACAAACAGAAGGCAAAGGAGGCCAGGTTAGAGTCGAGAGATGGGAAAAGAGGTGCAGAGGCTGTGAGATGAAAGGCTGAGAGGTGGGGGTCACACAAAGGTTTCATAATTTCAGGTTTTTGAGGTGGGAACAGTTCTAGTTTGTCTAGGATCAGTCGGCGCTGCCATTAATAGGCACCAACTTGGGCTAACTTGACTCTTATAAATATTGGTTTTTATCAAGTTGGCACTACCGCTAGAGACCAACACAGACACCTGATGCGCTGGGTACTCTCCATCATCCCTCCTCCCTCTCCTGGGGTCCTTCTATCCTACTCTACATACTCGCATGTATGCTTACAATAGCCCCTATCCCAGATGCTGCCCCTTCATGTTTGGTTTTGTCAGGAAAAAATAAATAGCAGAAAACACAACACCTACTCATTTGGGAACTCTTCCCCATAGATGTCTGGATGTCAAAAATTAGACCCAAACCCTTCTTGGAAAGCTCAAATGCACAAACAATTTTTACTACCTCTCTGTCTTTTATACTCATGACTTCATATTTAAAATGCAACCTGCTCCATGACTCCTCTTCACCTCTCAGAGTAGACAGAAAACTTTCTCAATACATATATTTTTTTTTTCCAAAAAAGACACTGAGGAAGATTCAAATCAATTTGGAGATCACAGAATCACAGATCCTGGAATATCCTAGAAGCTCCTGTTATGGTTGTTTGTGCATAATAAACTCAAAAGAGAACTGCTTTCACTTACTATCTCATGTAAAAAAAAAAAAAATCAAGGCTCTTACTGGAAGCATCACTCTTTAACGTATAGATGTATATACATGTATATATTGACTATTTTATTTTCTCTAAGTTTCTTGTTCATATATTTTGCTTATATTACTATTGCCTATTTCTTATTTTGTAGTGCTCTTTGATAGTATGTTTACTAACCATTGTCTGCCATATGTACTACTGTGATTTTCCATGTTTTAAGGCTTTATTGTCCACAGGTACTAGTGAATGGCCATCCTCTGGACAAGGGCTCTGAGTCAAGATTTTCCCTGGCCTCTGAGGATCTGTGGCTACTGAAGTACGAGTATTCAGTGCAAATGCATTAGGAGATATGCATGCTTCCTATTATAAAATCAATGCTTCTATGAATCCCCCTGAAATGAGACAGCATCACATTAATCTTTATACTTTACCTAAAGAAAAGGAAGCCTTTTCCTGGAAAAGGATCTCTGCTTTGTTGTGATTTACTATCTCATCGTAAGCCCCATTTTTTCTGGATTGCCTTACATCCTAAAGTGGTGTATTCTTCTCTGATACCTTGTAGGAATATATAAGTGACTCAGTAAGAAGTTTACACAGTTTTTGAGAGGCCCAAGGGCTCTAGGATCCCTGTGGCTTTTAATTAGCTCAGGGTTGGCCTGGTGCATTCTATCTCAAATGCTCACTGGATCAAGGATTTGCTGTCTTATGTCTATGCCTTTTGTCTTCCCAATGAAATGATAAGCTCAGTTGTCACTTTTCACTTTGCTTTTCAGGAGCCCCAGTGTTTTCTTGGACACAGAACAAGGCTATTTGGCATCTCTCCCTGTGAGTAATGATCTATTTATGGAGTAGTTTCTCTGGCACATTTCTCCTGACATAGTTCTCAAGACACAGAAAAAGAAGAAATGAAGTTAGGCCAAATGGCACCTGAGCATGGAAAATGGGATGAAGGCGCAGGTGACTCAATCAGTGAGTCGACACATTTTTGCGGAGCTTCGTCCATAGACTATGCTGGGGTCCACCTGCTAGTATGGTGTAATTTGAAAACCACAAGACTCACCTAAGCTAAAACACTTCCTTCCACATTAAAGATTCAGCTTCTAAGGATCTTAGCAATATCTTAGCCATGATCAGTAGCCTGAGAAAAGGAAACATAGCGGGAATCAAAAGGGGCAAGAAGAAAAAGAAATTGAAGGGCTGCTCAAAGAGAAGCAGCTGTTCAGGAGACTACAGTCACAGACGTGTTTGGAGACAGAATTAACCTACAGCGTGAGCATTACAAATGCGTACTTTCAAAAGGCACAAGTACTGAGCATTGAATGGTGAGGAAATCATATGGTTCAGACCTGAGGGTAGATTCGTGCCAGCTACAATGACGCTGAAAATGAAAAGAGAGGGAAATTGAAGTGATACCATTGTAAGAGCACAATGGAAACTCCTTGGGCTGATGAAGGAAGGGGAGGTGTGTTCCTCACACAATCCACAGAATAGGCCCCACAGTGAGGCAGAGCTGGGGTGGAGGACAAATAGCTACTAACTGGCTAAAAGACAATTTTCTTGACACAGTGCTCAGATACACCCTTAACATCCCTCCTGTGATCTCGTTTCTCAATAGGCATATGAAGTTATTAGATAAGATGACTACTCTATAACTAATTCTTATCACAGGGATGTGGAAGTGTGGGAAATCTCCTCAAAACAGTCACACGAGAGTTCACGATAGCCAAGGAGGAATATTGCAGGGACTTCCTAGAAGAAAGGAGCAAAAATCCCTTAAGGTAAACATCTAGAACTGGCTAAAAGGACTAAGTGTATGTGTGTGAGAGGAAGGGAGTCTTGGAGTAAAAATAAGACTCAAAAAACTGTAAAGGATTCTGCTGAGGAAGAAAAGATGAGCTATAGAGAGACCATGTGACTATAGAAGGAGGGGTTTTCAGTGAGTCCCACTTGAAAGATCATATACTAAAGGGGACATATAACCAAGATAAATGCATTAAAATAAAATAATTACAAGGAGTTGTGAGATTGGTAACACCAAGAGTAAACTAAGGGAACTGAGGGTTGAGAAAATGTTGGGAGATAAAAAGAGGTTTTATTGGGTTTTGTAAGAATAAAAGAGATAAAGAAGAATTGAGGCTGATGATGGAGAAGAAATGATAGAACTTGGCAATTTGGTGCCCTTCAGCAGGGATGTGGGGGAAGTATGGATGCAAAGATGTCCGGGGAGAGAGTGGGGGCTTATATCAGGGGTCAGCAAGGAATGTCTAAAATGGGCAAGAGACTAGACAAAGACAAAAGTAAGGGAGAAAAGGGGCAGAAACCTGGAGAAAACCTGGGGAAATGTCAGAGTAGAAATTATCCCAGGTGAAGTCCATACAGAACAACCAATAAGGTGAAATTTGTGCTTGGTGGGCCCTCAATGCAGTACACTTACAGACACATACACGCTTAAGAAAGCATATGTTGCATTTTGTAGGAGTAAATCAATGTTGGTTAGTTAATAGGAATTTCTGTAATGTTGGAAGAACTTGTAATTTTTTGTTGGTTTTTAATGTCTGGACCTGAAGGATGTTGCTGATATTTTTGCAATCCAAGACCAAGGAAACGGGAAAGGCGACTGACATTTATAGAGAATGAATAATGTGCCAGAGATTTACAGACAGCTCAGATACTCCTTGAAACAATCATATGAGGTAGGTGTTGTGAGCCCATTTTTAGAGGAAGAAATTGAAAGCCAGAGAGGTGAAATATCCTAGTAGCTCATCGAAGCAAGTAAATCAGAACTGAAAATCATCTGTTGGATTCCAGAGCCCAGGTTCTTCCCACTGAGCAGTACAGGATATCATGAACTTCAAGTATCAGGCGGCATCATCACTTATGGCTTGCACAGCTTTGGAGCCAGCCTCCTATCTGACCCTGTCTTGCTAAAATATGCTTCTTTAGAACGATCATTTGAAATCTCTAATCCAGGGCATTTTTGGCTTGTTCTCTCCCTAACCTATTGCCAGTTAGGCATCTAGCTTCCAATTCTGTGAAGCACAGAGTCATTCTATTCATTCATTGCTCTTTTGGTTCACTTACTCATTCACTTCCATTCGCTGACTCATTACACTTCCGTGTATTCACCAAAGATTTACTGCATACTTAAATATGTCTAATAAATCAAAGAATAGGAATATGTCCAGTTTCAACTACTGCCTAACTGTCAAGATCTTGATCAGCCTGTTCAGATTCAATCTAGATTATTCATCCAGTTGAATTTTCTTGGTGGTTTTGGTCAAAATAGTTTGCTCCAACTTTACAGAGGTAGAGGGCATTGGGACCCTTCCTTTAGAATTGAGTTTGATACTTTCAAACCACACAGTCATGTCTGGCAAGGCATTGGTGCTTCTATTTTAGGTAAATGTGAAATAGCTGATTCCTTCTGGATCAGTTCAGACCTCTGCTCCCTAGACCCTTTCCATTTTCCTTTTTCTGCAGGCAGCACCCCTCTCCACCCACCTACAGTTTTAAAATAAAAGCTGAGAACCTTCTCCACTTCTCTGGGTAATCTCAGACACTCTTCATATTAAAAAGGGAAGATAGTAAGCATAAAACTTAATAGGCTTAGGTAAGTAATTTTGGGCAAATTAGGTAAAGTGATTCCCTGTATGAATGCCAAGCATGTACTATATTTACCATAGAACACTCCCTAGTTATACCAAAGAGAAACACATCTGAACCTAAGGTGATTTCTATCCTCAGCCAGCACATGCATTTCCATCTGCTTCAGACTACATACTTTGGTTTTCAATTGACAAACGAACAACAAAAATTTGAGCCCCACATTGCTGGAAGAGTAACTTCATCCCCCTTTCATCTTCTGTAAAACAATGGGGCTGAATGAGTAATGTTTTAATAACAAGTACTTGTGCAGAATTTTAGAATTCACCCTCCGATACATTACCTCAAAACAATCCTTTTTGAGTCACCTTTGTCTTCATTTTTAAAATGAAGCAATGAAATCTCGGAGGAGTTAAGACAATTCTCAGCTACACAGTGAGTAAGCCACACAGACAAGGCTCAGACTCAGATCTTTTGACTGAAATGTCACACTCTTTACAATACATTCCACTGTTTCTAAATGATCTCTATGTTCTCTTTCAGGGGGGACACGTATGAACTGCAAAGTTGCCTGGAGGATCATCGGCAGGTCTTGCATTAGGGGTCCACAGCAAAGGCTGTCTGAAATGGGCAAGAAAGTAGACAAAGACAAATGCAAGGGAAAAGCAGCTCTGGAGAAAAGGGGCAGAAGATGGAGGAAATGTCAGAGGAGAGGTTATCCTGTGTGAAGTCCACACAGGGTGATCGATAAGGTGAAATTTGTGTTTCATCTCCTATGATAATGGAACTTTCTTTTGGTCAACAGTGTCATCACCTAAGTTATAGCAGTTTCCTAAACTCCAACCAAGAAATAATTCAGAATTACTTTTGAGAGAAATAAAAGGTTCTCAAGTTTCTTGCTGCGGTTCTGGATGTTCGGTAGCAGTTTTATTTGAAAGCTGAATCTATCTTGAAAGTAACTCACCATTATTTTCAGGATGAGGGGAGTGGGGAATCTAGCACCTGGGAGAGAAAAATGGCACAAAAGTCTTACTGGGTAGATATTCTCTTTGCCACAGAAGGATGTGGCAGATCAGAAAAATTCCTAGATAGAAAGTATTCTTGGTGTGATCCATACATGCTTTCTGAAGGAACCAGAGGAAAAAGAGGCCCAAGTCTCCTAAACTGTCTTCTTGAACCCACAACAAAGAATCCTGAATTCAAGGAAAGATAGAGGAACAGAGACTTGCAGCTAAGGTGAGAGTCTGGGTAGAAGAGGAGCAAGACAACTCTTGGATGAAGGCTCATCCTTTGTGAAAGACCATATGTGGGATTCTCTCCTCCATATGCCCTACTTGGAAAAGCTATTAATTATCTCATAAATTCTGATTTATTCCCAAGCGACTTTAACCTTCTTGTAATGTCAGTCAATTCATTCGCCCAGTTCTGAATGATTAAATGTCTCTTCTCTCAGTTCTTCTATAAATTCTATTTTCTCTAGAGGTATAGAGTTTAGCTTTTCATCATTTGCTTCCAGACTTGCTTTTCCTAGGGACTTTTATGAAAGGGGACACATTTTAAGGGTGCAGATCATCATATTCTCTTTTAATATGGTTAAACTTTGCAAGAAGTTTACATTTCCTTTTAATCAGTTTGGTAAGTTTCTTCCTTGCAGCTGGTATTTAAGTGTATGAAAACTTCTGCTCAGAGCAAGAGAACCATAAAACATCCAATAATTGTTCTCCAAAGCTTGTTTTCAGGCAACACTGTCACACCTTATATGGCTTCCCCAAGAGAAACTCTGGGCACAATTTCGGGTAGTCTACAGCTTTCGCATAGCCCCAAAGTCCTCCACAAAACTGCTTCACAGGGCTGCCATACCCCAGTTCACACAGACCACAACAAACTATGTGAACACCTGTCAGCATTTCACCCAGAACCAAACCTACTAACCAGAGGTAAACTCATATTCAAAGATCTCAAGAGAGCTAGATTTCCTATGCAAATTTACATTTCCTTAATAATGGATCATATATAGAGATAAGAAGGTATATGTGCTAAGTGTTTTTAGTTTTCCACAGGCATTTTCTTACCCTGATTCCTCAATCTGGGTCCAATTTGTTTATTTTGTTGAAGTACTATGCAAATGACTGTTTATATAAAATGGGGTTTTATTTCTATGGGTACCACTTAACTGCATCTTCTTCCACATGAATTGTACCCCTTAACCTGGCCATCTTCCCCCATGTAGACAGAGCGAGGCAGAATTCAGCTCAAGTTGGAAGAATGTTTTAATATTTCAAGGTCCCACAGTGACATGGACTCTTATGCATAAGTAGGCTCCCTGGCATGTGCCCAAACTACCAGAGCCCCACGTGCCTGATAGCCAATGGTTGCAGCTGAAACGCCTCTGCCTCATTCAGAGGAACCCTCTAGGACCAAGCCGCATCCTGGGCCCCCATTATCCATGATGAATTTGTAGATCTGCCTTGCTCTGGGTCTCTGGAGCTATCTTACATCTTCAGATGTTCTCTTGCTCTCCTGCCTTTCAGATCTGGTGATTGCTACTGGCTTCTTGGATGCACTCTCAAAACGCTAATTATTTTTCCCTCCAGTTCATGTATTCAATAAATTTTAATTAAATTTATAGAATGTGATAGGCACTATTCTAGGTCTTTGAGATGTAATAATGGACAAAATATACAGAATCCCTCGTCTTGTGATGCTTCCATTTTAGTAGGAAGAGGCAGGTCACAAACATGTAAACATACATATGAAAAGTAAGGTGTTTATCAGTACTAATGAAGAATATAAATCAGAGTAAAGAGCTAAAGAATAATGGGTGAGGTGTTTTAGACAGAGTTATCACAGAAGGCCTGTCTGATGACACTTGAGCAGAGGGATTACATGGTGGGAAAGGGAGACATGCAGATTTCTGCAGAGCAGGCATCCCAGACTGAGCCAACAGCAAATACAAAGACACTGTGGTGGAAGTATTCTTTGGGGTGCTTGATAAACATCAAGGTTACCGTCTCTGCTCTAGCTGCCTGGATCCTGGCCAAGCACAGCTCAGACCCAATCAGTGCCTATCTTGGGTACACACATTGGGTCATAAACAGGGGGAAGGAGTGGAGCCCTGGAGCCAAAAAGCAGATGCTGGACATCTTCTTGTTATGGGGTGTGAAAGGAGATACCCCAGCACTGAGTGGGCGGCTGGGATTCGTATTGCTCACACCTCAGTTCTATGATTCTGTGCAAGCATTTATATGTGTCTACATCAAGGTAACCTACCAGTACAACTAAGGAAAATGAGACTTAAAATATGCATTTAACCAATAGTCATAATGTTGTCTTCATGCTTGAGAAAGGCATACATTATCATCAATTCCCAAGAGTTTCCATGAAAGTAGAATAATACAGAGAAAGAGGGCTGAGATTTAATTTTTAAAGCGGAGTTTTGATGTGTTGATCAAATCGCTTCATTTTCTCACCTCTTGCCATCCTTCTGAATTCCGTGGTTCACGGGTCAGTAGTGACTAAAGGTGGTATTCAGACAAAGACTTGACAAAGTTTTGGGGTTACCAACATAAGGAATCATATTTTCAACTTGTTGGTTTAAGTCTTGATTTTTTTTTAATAAAAAAAGAAGGTTACAGTGTAATGGAGAAAAGCGTGACAACCCGGTATTTTAAAGCTTCATATCCAAGTGGTTCTGAGGGCTATATCAGCTGTATGTCATATGAATATGATAAACAATGAATGATAACAATAGCTACAATTTCCTTAGTCCCTATTATGTTATAGACTCTATGTTAAGGCAAGTAATTTATTTGTTCCTTATAAAATCTCTGTGGGTGGAGGGGTACTTTCATATCTCCATCTTACAGATGAGAAATCTGAGAGTTAGCAAGACTGAGGGATTGGCTCTAACATCACAAAGCTAGTGAATGGCAGAGCTGGGGTTCGAACCCAGCTCCATCTGACCCCATAGTCCAAGCTCTTCGCTCACTTCATGATCCTGCTTCTAGAGCAGGGAAAGATAATCAGAGTATTTAAGAATTGGAGTTTTCCTTATGCTTCCATCATAGAGAAAAATCATCAGTTAGTACAAGAAAGAGTTCATGACTTAAGCTGGCAGATAAAATGCATTTGTCGTGGAATTCATTCCTTAAGGTTCAAGATGGCAAGAAGCTAAATTGAAAAATTTCTGCCATTATGTTTATAGAAGAACACCCTCCCTAGGTAACGCGGGCACCATCTCGTCACAACATTACAATTGATTTTTGCCTGACTTCAAAGTGTTCTTTCAATGGGAGAACGTCAGACCATGGAGAAGATAGAGTGCAGGTAGGGCTTGGGTGGGCAGGAAGGGGTAGGAAGACGGGGAGGCAATCTGCAGTAGCTTGTGGGCGACAGCATTTACATACAGCATGAGTTTCATTTTGCTAGGAATTTATTGCTCAAGCTAGTGTTTTTGAATTCCCTAGAATCCTCTTCCTGTGTAGGAGCTGTTTTGCAGTCAGATGTAACGGAATCGACACTGGCTTAATAGGCTGGAAACCAGCCTGTCTTTCCAGCCTCTGCAGCCACCAGTTGTGGGACCCTGGACAAGTCAACCTCGATGGACTTCGACTTTCTCATCTGGAAAAGTAAGATGACTGGAATAGACTATCCCTTCCAGAAATTCTTTGAATCAAGGATAATTTATAGCTTTTACCATTCGTCAAGTTCAAATTAAGTTCCCTCTTTATGTTATCTCTTGCTAGAATGTGAAGTCTTCGAAAAGTACATGGTGTAAGTAGGTAGCTCCTAGAAGGAGCCCAGAAAATATTTATTTATGACTGTATCTGAAAAACATATATGAGAACAGATGGTCAAAGGACCCTAAGATATATCAGCTTTAAGATGGAAAGCAGAATTCATCATTCTTATACACAGTAACATTTACCAAATGTTTATTAATCAAAGAAAATTGGTTGCATTTGAGATTGTAGCTTAAAGTCAATGGCAAAATAAAATGTAAGGTATAATTCCACCTTTAAAAAAATATGTAAATGTTAGTGCACAAAAAAAAAAATTGGAAGAACATACACCAAACAATTGACAGTGGTTTCCTGGGAAAGAATTTGGGGCAGAAATGTGAGTGATATTTACTTTCTACACCAGGCACTTCATTATATAAGCGTTTTGTATATCATTATAGTACATATATATAATTGTTTTAATTCATTTCTTAATTGCTAAAATACTTTAATTGTTCCAAACTAGCCTGGCCAGGAACTGTAAAAAATTAAACCCGAAAGATTTTCTCAAACCTAGAGATATTACCTTGCTTTTACACTGCAGAAAAAGAAACATAAGAGAGATAATGTTTTTTCCAATTAATACAAGTGTGAATGAAAAGGTCTTCCTTTTTTTTGTAGTTCCTATGACCCCCAGGAGAGAAGGCTGTGGGCTGATTATTAGAGCATTTGAGCGTGTGGGTTTGCCTGGAGCACAGGCTGGCAGACGGGAATGATGATAAAGCCAGCCCAGCTTTCAGAGCTGCTGAGCTGAACAGCAGTCCTCTCACCCAGATATTATTCTTGTTAATTGTATCTGATTCCACTTAATTATATATTTCATTGAATTCAAATGTTGGCGGAGGGCAGGTCACTGTTCCATACTACTCATCAGAAACCTCAATAAAAAGAGCACCCCAGAAACCCTTGACGGTCAGCCATGCAAATACATTCCCCTTCATTGTGACAGATTTGCTCCAGTAAATATGACCACCTTTTCTTCCGTGGCTGTCAGCATTTCTAGAATGCTTGATGCCATCATACCCAAAGAAAAAGCCCTCTCTAACATAACTAAGACAATATAAAATAAGGGCTTTCGTGTCATGTAAAAATTTATGAGATTCACACAGAGAGGTGTATTTATCTCCTACGTGTATGCATCTCTTTTCTCTATTGTTGCTGATGAATGGAAAAAGATAAATGTACCAGATAAGGAGGAAATAACCACAGGACGTGGAGCTGACTGTTCACTTCCCATCCAGTCAATGCTGACAAGCTGCTGAAGGCTGTCACCTAAGGGTTCAGGGGTGGCAAGAAGTTTATGGGGTGATTTGAATCTCTAAGGCTTTGAGAGCCAAAAGGATTAAGCAGGGTGAGCACAGTCTTTGGATCTGGGTTTGAGTCCAGCTCTAGCTTTCAGAACTTGGGTAAGCTCATTCAACTTTCTGACACTTGCTTGGCTCAGCTGTCAAATGGGGATATCACTACCTATTTTCCAGTGTGTTGTAGAAATTAATGAGATAATACATGTAAAGCCCCTACTATAGTCTATAGTAGTACCTTGCAGAGTGCATACGAGATACCCACTCAAAATTACCTTCCTTCATCTCTTTTTCTCCTTTCCATCATGCTCCTTTTCCCTACTTCCCTATTTTTTAGTTTTTTGGCAGCAATAGCCAACTTCTGTCATTCTCCCTTCTGACCTCAAATCTTCAAAACAGGCCAGCAGTGCCAAGACCAGCCAAGTTGATGTGTGGAATAATTTTCTCTTTTCTGTCTTGGGTCTTGACAGAACTAAAAACTATGGTAGCAGAGAAACTACATATAAATTTATAAATGAAGGAATTAGTCTAGGTGACCTCTACATTTTCCTCCAGCTATGAGACAAAGAGATAAATATAATAGATGATAAGTAGATAGAGCTTTTATTCAGCTTTTATTTTTATCCTTTCGGCCTTGTTTTTGCAATGTGAATATGTTTGCCCTGAAATATTTACTTGCAGCTCATACTGCCATGCTGAAAGGTGTTTCCTTCACTATGTTCAGTGAGGCCCTTGCCACACACAGTGTCACTGCATTCTCAAGCCAGTGCTAGAAGGCCAGGAAGCATCCTGCGCTGAGACCAGAGTCAGGTGAGTGAGGCACTTGCACCAGGCACAAAATTTAAGGGGTGCCAAAACACTCAGTAATCAACATAAACAATATTTTTAATGTAGTATTTTAAAAAATCATAATGCAAAGATTCTGTAATGAACAAAAATAACAAAATTTTAAATAAAGACAGGAACCAACCCTGCACTTGCACAAACCTGGGTCTGAAATCAGTAGAAAGTAGAGTCTGGGTCTGAAATCAGGAGGAGGGAGTTCTGGTCTCAGATCTGATACTACCCAGCCTACAGTAAGTAGTGTCCTCAGGCAAGTCTCTGTACTTCTTTAGTTCTTGGTTCCCTCATCTCATTTCATTTGAAAATCTGATTAAATAACTTCCAGTGAACCTTTAAACTTGAAAATTCTATGATTTTCTATAACATGAAGCTGCATTATTTGGGGCACCGTCAATGACTCAAAAGGGTAGGATTGATTCATTCAGTCATTCAATTAAAAATGTTTACCGAGCATTTACTATGTGCCAAGCACTATGTTAGGCACTGAACATACAAAGTTGGGGACTACTGGAAGACAGAGAAAGGAAAGCCAACCTTAGTGTTAGAGGTCAACCTTCCCTAGAAAGTAACTTTTACCTAAAAACCCAAAGGAGTTAGTTAGGGAGAGGCAAGGATGGAATTCCAGAAGGAGGGAACAACATGGCCAAAGACCTGAAGGTAAAAAGAAACATCTCATTGGAGTAACTGTAAGAAGTTTAGTAGGGCTAAAACATTAATAGGATGGATGGGACCAAAAAAGAAACAAAAGCAGTGTTTGAGTACAGCATAGTAATGAAAGTATTTGCCCGAGTGCAATGCAAAGAACACTGGGTTCTGGGTCAGATCTGGGTTCCAGTCCTTGTACTACTGCCAACTAGCGAGGTGATGGGGCTTCCATATCCACTGGGACTCTATTATAGTTTAGAACACACAACAAACTTTTCCATGAAAAGAGAGGCATTTAATTTCCTAAGGAATGTTGTAAACCTCATATCTGAGATATTTAGAGTTTATCTCCCTCAGTACCAAGAGGTGGGGTAATTAATACATGTAGTTATATCCCTGAAAACAATCTGGTAAACAGCTAAGTCCCTGTCGTGTGATGCCTGCAAGCCTGAAGAATGCAAGGACCAGCAGGCAAACTCTCATCTCCAGACAGGTGTGAAAAGTAGGTAACTAAGCAAATGTTATTGGCAGACACTCCCAGCACATGTCTACTACACCTAGGCTTATGACAGCCAGGCTGGTCTGCTCCTGCCATATTTGTGTCTGCTGATTTAATTTCTGCACTTAGGAAGACAAGGAGACTGCTATTTATAGCCAACCAAAACGAATTTTTTAAATGAACACTTAAGCACACCATCTCTAGAGGCCTAAGCATAAAGTCAAAGCTTTATGGTTTTAACCTCACTGTTGTCACACAAGATACCTGCCATTTATTGAGCACTTATTCTGTGTCAAGCTTTACGAGTACTCATCTAATTTTCACCTTATGCAACAGGTTCTACTACCATCTCCGTCTGAAGAGCAGAAGTAATTGGAAGCACAGAGAAGAAAACTGTGTGCCCAAAGTCTCACAGCTGATAAGTGGCGGAGCCAAAATTAAGAATTCAATTAATTCAGGATTCTGAATTAATTCAGATTAAAAGCCTGTCTAACTCTAGAGTCTGTGCTCTCAACCACTGTGCTACATAAACGAGGAAGGCTCACCAGCTGCATGCCCAAGTGGCACCATTGGGGACAAGACTCAGAGGCTCTGTCAGTTTCCGGGACACTCAAGGATCTGAATTCTCTGGGCTGCAGAAAGCACCTCAGTCATTTAGTTGTGGGGAGAAGAGCATCTTCAGTATCTGTCCTCAAATCCATCTTTCCATGCTCTCAGGAAGAGGCACCCTTCCTCCTATCTCTCCGCTCCTGCTCTCCTTTCCCACACCTTTTGTTCTCCTTAGACACTAGCCCTTTCCATCTGCTCCCCCCTGATAAAAACTTCACTTGCGGCTCACTGTACCTTCCCTCTATGGCCCTATAACTCTTTTCCCTGCCAGACTTCATAAATGACTGATAGGTACGCATTGCTTTGATTTTTTTTTTTTTTTTACCTCTTATTCCCCGCTGGACTCTGAAATATGGTTTCTGAGCACACTGCTGCACGAAGATTGCTTTCCTAATGGTCACCAGAAGGCTCCTTTTCATTGTCTTTTTTAGTTCTTCTACTTTCAATCTTTTCAACCTCTCCTCACTTAAAATCAGCCTGGTAATTTACACATCTGATGAAGGAGACAGCTTGTACGATTATGAAAATGGGCTTTGAGACCTGACTCTGACCCTTACCAGCCTGGTAACTAGGGACAAACTATTGGAACCTCTCTGCCTCAGCAGTAAAGTGGAAAAAGGAGCCTTGGGTGTTGTGGGGATTAAAGGAGATTCTACACATATGCATTTACACAAGGCCAACCTTGGTTAGGATTGCTTTGACCTTGGTTAGGATTGCTTTGACCTTGGTTAGGATTGCTTCTAGTAAGTCTGACCACCCTTTCTCATGATTCCCTAGGGCTTTTACCTTCATGCCAGTTCTTTCCCACCTTGTCTGAGTATTCCCTTCCTATGCTCTTTACTGGTGCTTGTTTCTTTCCTTAATCCCTAATTTTTGCTAAATGCTGAAATTTAGTCTTTGGCTCTATGGTCTCCTGTTCTTCCCATCCTCTCCCATAGGAAAAACAATAGTTGGCATTTATAGTGAAATCACTATATGCTGGGATCTGTACTAGTGCTTTCCGAGATGTTCCAGTGATGCCCCAAAATCTGTTTCTGTAGAACACCATTGAGCCTTTCGCCCTCCTAAGCTAACCTCCCTCCCCATTTCTTGGCTACCATTGACCCAGCTACCAGTGGTCAAACCAAAGTGCTTCTGCTTCACCCCCTGTAGTCAATCTGAAACCAAATTCTGACTATGCTTTTCTCCATTCTGATATCTCTTATTGGGATTTTTGGATTGGAACTCAGTGTGTTTGGCCTTGGTTCAGTAAGGAATCTAGTTCCTAGGGCTGCACCATTAGTGGTTGGAACATGGGTGGTCTGGTCATCCCCCCAGGATGCCAAGATGCTATGAGCTCTTTGTATTTATTATTTTAGAGATGGGGTCTCACTCTGTTGCCCAGGCTGGAAGGCAGTGACATGATCATAGCTCACCACAACCTCTAACTCCTGGGCTCAAGCAATTTTCCCCACTCAGCCTCCCAAGTAGCTAGGACTACAGGCATAGACCACCATGCCAGGCTAATTTTAAAGTTTTTTTGTAGAGACAGGTTCTCACTATGTTGCGCAGGCTGGTCTCAAACTCCTGGCCTGAAGTGATCCTCCCACCTCAGCTTCCCATAATCCTGGGATTATAGGCATTAGCCACCACACCTGGCATTATGAGCTCTTTAAATGAGATCATGTGGCTTAAGAATTCCCTGATCCAAATTATTTTTAAAGTTTTTGCAAAGTACATGAAATCAGCAAATTCTGACAAGGGGAAGGAAAAAGGGATTCACATGTACTTCCAGCCTAGTGTATATCATGAACTATGCTAAGTGACGTTGCTTCCAATATGCAGTGACTATGTAATTTTTTAAATAAAAAAAAATGATGTCACAGTGCTATTTCCTAGGGGCACTTCCACCATAGAGGTGGCTGACAAAATGTGTTCTCATTTGATCTGTGGCCTCCCTGGAACATTTTGTCACTGACCTCTGATCAGTTGATCACCTTGGAGAAATGGAAGTCATGACTGGATTCCTCATTCATTTATTTAATTATTCATTCAACAAATATTTATTTAGTCCCTACATTGTACCAGGCCTGTGCTGAATGCTGGTGATGCGCCTGCTAATGCCTTGTTATCACAATGCAGCAAAGAGCTACACAAGTGAATAGTGGGGAAGAAGAGGGTGATAGGGAAACACACAGAGGCCCTTCTTGGATTAGCAGGCTTTACTTTCCTCACTTGTCTTTCAGATATTCTCCTCCTGTCCACCCCTATGGCCACCACCCTCATCATTTCACACCTATATTTCCACAATAAGCTCCCTGCCTCCAGTTTCATCCTCCACACTGTGGTCACAGTCATCATTCTCTAATGCAAATCTGATCATGTGGCACAATTTCCCAGCCTTCTACACAAAATTGAAGCTCCCTTGCTTGGGATAGTCCATTCACACTTGATGCCTGCTTATCTCTCTGGCTTGATGTCGCACCACTCTGCAGAGTTAAGGACCCACATCTCTCCCTGCAGCCACACAGAACTACTTCCAGTCCTCACAGAGGGTTTTTCCTGCCCAGAAAGCCCTTCTCTTCCCCTTGTTATTGTTCGATACTCAGTTTATGTCAACCCACCTAAAAAACTTTCTTGATCTTCTTAACCCTTTTTGAGTTGGATGACCTCCCTTTGTGTCTCTCTCTCAAAACACTCACTCTATGGCATTAGTTATTAATTAGTGTTGCGAGGTGCTGTTCACCTTCTGTGTCTCTAACCCCATGGGATGGCTTACAATAACCCTAATTTTTCAGGCATTCTCAAACGTTTCCTCTGCCTGGAATACCCTTTCTATCCTTCCCTACTTGGTAAAAGACTATTCATTTTTCAAGAATAACTCAGAGCTTACCTGCTCAAACACACCAGAGGAAGAAAAAAATCACTTACGTGTCTATACTATTGGCACTTGGTTTACCCTACAGTTAAAACAGTTAATCAGATTGCATCATAGTTAAATACCTGTTTCCTCCTTGAGGACTGGGACCATTTTTTTACTTCTTTATTTTGGGTGGAAGGAGGCAGCAGGGCTGGGGGGGACAATGAGCGCCAGGCTCCAGCACATAAGTGCTCATGCATGTTTTCTGAGTGTTAGAAAATCCAGAAGGAGAGATGGAGTATATAGCACACACGTTTAAGAGCTCATAGTACAACGTAAGTACAGATATGTATTAACATATATCTCAATATATACATACAGCTAGCTCTGTACTATGTTCTACAAAGCTATCCTCCTTTCTGACTACTTAATGTGTATTAGCCTTGTATGAACAACTAGATTGTAAGCACTTTGAGGGTCACGACTACATTATACATTTTTATATGACCTCCAATGCTAAATACAGAATAGGTGGTCAATAAGTACTTGTAAATAGAATCTGAAAGTAATCAAAATAAATTGATCTTGCAGATAAAAATATATTGTAACAGAACCAATAAAGAACTCTAATAAAAAGAAAAATTAATCTCAATATTTTCTTGCCAAGATTTGCAAAGAAAATGATGAGAATGTTCACCATGAAATAAAAATGACATATGCTTATAATTATATTTAAACCCCCTCTATGCCAATTTTAACTTGAAAATACTTCTGGAGAGGTCTTTACTCCACTAGTTATTTGAAAAATAAAGATAAAACTTTCAGATTTCTATCTTACGGAATACCCTTAAAAATCATAAAAGCCAAGCTGTTTCAGTGATCACTGTCCCCTTCCCCATTCCCCCTTTTCCCTTTCTTTTCTTTCTCAAAAACACCTTCACCTGTTTTTACACTGACTTAGGAGTCAAGGTATCTTTCATCTATGAACTTTCCCAATTAATCTCATGTATATCATGCTTTCTCCTACTTGAATGAAGCCACCAAATGTTAAAAACACAAAAGGTCCCCATCCCAAGGAGCAGCAGAGAGGCGATCCCCACGTGTCATCTTAAAGTGAAGAGAGCTTCTCTGATGACGGGTAGTCATCAGTGCTGCGTCTGAACTTCCAGCGTTTACTTCTGTCATCATCAGCTTGGTCCCAGGTTCCCCGCACACTTCTCTTAGAAATCCAAGGCTCGCCAGGCACAGAAGAGCCAAAAATATACCTGTCCACCCATCGCACCTTCCAGGTACAAACAACATATCAAGATGGAGAAACTTTCACACTTTCTAGACCTAAAGAACTAATTTGTGATTGTGCTAAAGGTTATACCAGGAAGAATCAAGTCTTTTATACTCCAGATGTGGCATTCCACACGTCTCCAAGCTAGAGTCCCACCCGATGAACAGGAGCTGCTAACCATGCAAACAGGAGAAGACACACATGGATTCAGGGAAGGCTGTAGAGTACCTCCCCTCCAATCTCCTCCTGTCTTAACTGGCCTCTAGTCGCACCTCTCCTAGATGACCATTATCTGTCCCTCTTCCACTTCCCTTTGTCCCAGTCCTGGACTCCTCATACACTGACCCTGAAATAGTCTCAGCTATTTCAAAGGGCCATTAGATTTGAGGCTTTTCCCAGGTGCGGCAAGCGCTCTGCACTCTGAGATCGCCTCCCAATGGGGCTAGCATTTGGGGGAATCCTTTTCTCGGAACCTTTTCCCTTGGGCCAAAGATATATTCTGAACAGTGCCTGTCCGCCGGCTAGATACCAGACGGTAGAGAATCTCTCCCACGAAAGAGGTTGAAAAGAAAAACGATATCTCCACAAAGAAAAATAAAATCCTAGAGTCCTCCACATATTCCACACGTGTGTGTGTGTGTGTGTGTGTGTGTGTGTGTCATAAAACCCCAAGGCAAAAATAAAGTCCCTGCTTCCCTCTGCCGCTGCCACCACTGCAGCCCCTATCCAGCTCCCAGAGCCGCCGCGGTGCTGTGCATGAAGACAGCACCTTCCCCTGGGAGGAGAGATCCTGGCGCCCAGCGTTTCTAGGAGGTGATTATGACAAGCCTTTCAGTAACTCATCATTCATCTCTGCACTGACCCGAGCCTCACCCCGGCGCCTTTGGCACTGACGCTGAATGAGAAAGGCTGCCCCTCCAATTTTCCAGGTGACACCCCCCACACACACACACACACACTCACTACTATGCGCATGGGGCGCAGGTGGGGGTGAAAGGGAAGGATGACAGGTACCCACGCCTGAGGGAAAATCAGTGTCAATGCTTACAGCTGGGGGCGAGAAATCCCAACCCCCGCCCGGGTGGGAGGACTTGGCATCAGCTACCTGCAGGGCGCCCCCGCCTGCACGCCCACCCACGGGCGCCGGCTCGCGTCGCAGCCCGGAATGCAGTCAGGACGGTGGAACCGGACGGAGGGAGCCTCCACGCCCCCTTTGTCTCCACGTTTCCCAAATGACACCAGAGGAAAGTTTACGACCAGGGAACGGGGAGCTTTCTACTGGGTCAATCTGACACCTCGCAGGAGACGACCCTCCCTAGGTCCACCCCCCTCTCTATGCACAGCCCCGGCGCCGCCTTCATCTGCACCTCGAAACCCACAAGCCAAGCTTGGGCCACCTGCGCCGCCGCGTCGCGCCGGGAACCTGTCCCCAGCTGCCGCGGCGCAGCGACGTCCCGGAGCGGCCCGCGGCTGCGGACGCCGCACTCACCTCCGGCAGCGGAGCGTCCGCCCGTGCGCCCTACTGGGCCGTCCGGCTCCCGCGAGCGAGGTGCATTCAGGCAGCGGCTGGCGACACGCTCCCTGGGCGCCGCTGCATTCCGCCTGCGTGGGAGAGCGAGCCGGCGAGCGCGCGGCGCGGGCGTGTACGAGTGTGTGTTTGTGCGAGTGTGTATGCGAGAGTGTGTGTGTATGTGGCAGAGAGTGTTAGTGTGTGCGCGCGCCCGTGGGGCGGAGGTGCGCGGGATCACAGATCCCGCTCGGCGCCCATCCCGCGTTCTGCCTCCTCCGCCTCCTGGCGCTGCTGCCTGCGCAGGGTCCAGGTTTCAGGATCTCCTGTTTGTTTAATGAAAGGAAAGGAGCAAAAGGCTGGCAGGGTGGGGGCCAGAGAGGCGGGGAGGGCGCCGGGCTGCGCATGCTCAGAGAGGGACACTGAGCGCTAGCTCCCGAGCCGAGGCAGAGCGAAGAGAGCGAGCTGGGGGGAGAGGAGATCAAGACCGAGCCCACCAGAGCTGTCGAGGCTCCGCGGGGTTCCCGCGAGGCCGAGGGGGAACCCCGCAGCAAAGGTGTGCCCTGCGCGGGGACTCCGTGGCGCCGGCAGCGTTGGGAGCCGGTGGCAGGATCCCCACCCATCCTAGGAGACCGTTTCTGCCTGGATCCCTGGGTAACGCCGGGCTGTCCTCTCTCTATTTTTAGTGCTTGCGCCAGGCTTCCTGCGGGCCACTCTCTTGCCCTCTGCCCTGCGGGCAACCCTCGTGAGTCTCCCCAGAGGTTCAGGGTGAACCACAAGCTGCAGGTCGCCCCTGAACTAAAATGAGTTTCCTAATTTGTGCTTCTTTCGTCTCCTCCCAACTTCCACTCTGTGAAGAGTAGAAAAAGGCAGCGTCCACTCGGGTCCCAAAACAGCTTTAATGGGGTGTGGGTGAGGAGGGGCACACAACCACTTCCAAAGTACAAAAGGGGAATGGAAGGAAGGTGAGGACTCCAAATTCAGCCTCCTTTGGTGACAGGGTTAGACGGAGGAGACATTTGCCCTGTTCGAGAAGGCAAAAAAGAACAATGGATCCATTGTCCCCCTTGCCTGGAATGTCAAAGCAATTCTAGGTCTTTGTAAGTGAGGCTTCTGGCTACTTGGTAAAGTGGAAGAACTGTCAACTCGAAGAGAGTCCAGTGAGAGAACCTGAGCCTGCAATGGCACAGTAACCTGAGGCCGGAGGAGACGCCGGGCGAGAGCCTTTGCGAGTGGAGTGGAAACTCTCTTTGGTGAGACTGTGCTGTGAGCAAAACAGAATGGTTAGGACCCATTCAAGAGCTTCCATTTCAACCTCCTCCCTGTTTAAACACTCTGTCTCCCACCACCGTCACCTCATTTTCTCTCCTACAGAAGAAAAGCTATCCTGAGCAGGGAACTCCCTGTAAAGATATTCCTATCTTCTGTTTATTTATTTTCTTGCCCTGCAGAAAAGGACCACCCTTGGCACCCCCCTGCTTTGGAGGGAGAGAGAACAGCCTGTCCTGTGCAAATCTTTTCCAAGCTTTCATTAAAGATCACCTCTGAGCACTTCAACTATACAGTGCAAGCGAGCAGATGCCTTCTTGCTGAACTCTGACCCACATCCCATTCATCTTCCCAATAATAATGCCAAGTGACACTCGAACAGCAGGACAATTAGATCAAATCCTAGAGCACACCCGGAGGAGAGAAAACAGCAAGTCTAAATGCCACCAACAACAGCAAAGTCTAGGAGAAAAGATTCAGAGGAAGGGAAGAAGGAAGGGAAAGTTCTTAAAAAGAGAAAGTGTCCTTGGTGGAGTGGCAGGTTCCTTCTCTCAGTAGCTCATTGAAAGGAGTAAAATTGCAGCATCTCAGTGAGTCTGAGTCTCCATCCACCAGGTAGGGGAGATCAGGTTCTCCTGAAAAGCAGCGAAGCCTCTATAGTAAACCACTCACAGTATTTGGAGCTCCTACTTCCAGGCCTGTTTTTGTCAGGACTTCCCTTTGGTGCTAGGCTTCTTGGAAGGCATCCAAGACAGATCTGCCGTGTTGCCACATTCCCGACAGAATAGTAAATAGTGTTCACTGGAATTTCAAGGTGTTAGCATTGGCAGAGCCAATTGCTTCTTTGAGGCAGGAAAGGCATTCTCCCTGCCCTGGTGCTATTTAAGCACGAGGTGAGTGAGTGGTCTAAATCCAAGAATCCGGTGGGGCTGGGGTTGGTTCCAGTCTCAACTCTGCAGTTCTATCAGTAGGAGACAGAACTAAGGCTCTTCCTCCTACGATGATAAGTGTTCAGGACTGCCTAGCCCAGAAGCACACTCTATCTGAGCCTGGCCACGGGCGAGGGGGAAAGGGACGCCCCTCCCACCCTCCCACGGATGCTCAGGGACACCATGTTCACTGTCTCAAAGCAGAAAGTAGCTCCAACAAGGTCAAGGGTGAAGAATTTATAAATTCGGAATTGCAAATAAAGTGGAATCCCTTTATGGTGCTTCTGCTAGGAGATGGTGAATGAGCAGCTCTGGAAGAGAATTTTACTGTTTAGGGAGAGTCGGGGAAACGCACGGGACAAATAAAATGAGATGATGTACATAAAACACTTAACATAGTGCCTTCTGCATAACAAGCTCTCCACAACTTGTAGCTATTATTATTTTGGTTATTAACATTTTCATTATCGTGATGTTTTTAAAAAAAAAGGCTGAGGAGATCTTTTTTAAAACAGATAAAAGCCAAATGACTTCCAATTTTCCTTCTGGCTTCCTCTACCGCCCCTCACCCCACCCCCTGATCACTGATGTATTCAAATCCATGTAATGAAAAGCATGCTATAAAAACGTGTGGCAGTGTGAATGGTGAATAGCTCCAATTCTCACCCTTTCACACTCAAATCTAGATGTAAGTGTGAGATAGCATTGTCTTTCAGTAACATGCCTCAAGCACTTTTTGCCACTCACATCTCACAGTGATTAAAGATCCCTCCCACCTGGCAGGGTCTCTTGCTATAATACCTCACCTACATTGGCACACCAAGCTTTGTATTTTCACTTTTTTTTTTATCTTCCTTCTAATCTTAGCTATCAAATGTGTTACTCCTCCAAGGTAACAGAATGCCAGAAGCCAATTAATATGCACACATCTGCACATGGTTTGGAGAGAAATTAATGGTAAGAATTTCACTGGCTGCCAGTATTTTCAATGCTCCTTAAATTCAGATTTCAGACTTAGCACTCATCCCCTCTACCTAGGTAAAGAACAAACCCCAAACTTTGGACCTTCCTCCATCAACCAACCAAAAGCACATGTAATGGTTTCACCTCCTTTATCAGCAAAATAACCCAGCAGTGTTGCATGGCTATGTATTAAATTATATATTTAAAAAAAACTAGGTATTAAATTTTAAATAGAACTAGCTATTCAAAACATACCAATCCAAAAACTTCTAGATTTAATAAAAACAATAGATGAAAAGATTGAACATTGAACTCTCCAGAGTTATGGATGCTAGAGAGATGTCTCAATTCTTAGAAAATTATGTGAAAATAATTTTATTTTATACATTGGTGAAAGAACATGACTCTGCATTGATGCAGTGTATGCAAAAGTTCTGCTCTGAATATTATCTAATAAATACAAAACACACCATTTCCATTTGAATTGGGTCCTACCTATAATTTTGGTTCTTTTCAAATACCACTGTAATGAGACAGATACATAATTTTTTCTTCTTGTATAAATTTCTTATATATGGCAATCTTCTCTGGTTCACTAAAAATGTCAAGCCATGACTGTGAGGGCTAAACTAGTGATTTCTTATTGGAAGAATCAAAGCTTTTCAGTGACTATCAAAAACTATTACAAAACTATTTCTATAGCCCTTTGCATATTTTCCTATTGTAACTCTTAACATCAGGTACTTTTTTATGTCTGACTTGCCCCCACTTATGTTGGTTGTGAGCCATTCGAGGGCAGAGTTTTATTTCTTTTTTTATGCTCCTGGTGCCTTGTGAAAGTAAGCAAGTGGTATATGTTCAGTAAATGTTTAAAGAGTGAATGAATAAATACATAGCCAAAAATGAATTTCTGTTGGTAACATGTTGACTTTGAAAAAGACTTCCATGTACCATGATACTTGGCACGCCTTACAGATGATGAAGTCAGTAGACACTAGTTTTTCAAATTTTGTGTGATTTTCTAAAAATGGGAGTTGAGAAAGGCAAAGAAGATTTTTGCAGATAGTTTTTGTTTCCCCTTGGAAAACATATAAATCAAACCCATTCTAATTTTTCTGGTTCAGAAAGCAAATGAGTTTTGGCTCAAAATGTATTATTATTCAAAGGATAGCTTCATGCTGGCCAACCTAATCCTGTGGAATAATATTCTAATTTATTAAACTTTCCCCCTAAGTAGGATTAAACATTTGGGTCAGTAGTGGTTATAACTCTTTTTGTCATCAAGAGAAATAATCCAAAACGTGAAAAGAACCATCCTCAGGATCCCCTCCCTAGCATTTCTGCTATAATTGTCTTGAATGAAAGGGACCAGCAAGAAGTTGGTTCTGTTTTCATGAATGGGAATTTGGGTGACAGGGAATGGGTAGGGAGGGAGGTGAGGCTGAACTATGAAAGGTCATAGCAATGATCACAACTATGCTGAGCCAGGGAAAGGAAGGTGGGAGGACCAGGTGATTGGTGTCATATCTATCTATTCTCCTTCATTTGCACAACTAGTAAGAGAGTTATTCCCCCAGGATCCATGTGCAGTGTTGCTGGAGCTGCCACCTAGTTTTCCATGTCTGCACAAGTGGGACACCCATCATTGATTCCTCTACTGTTTGTTTCCTGAGACCATCCTTGTTATCCCTTCTTGGAACCCTCATTAGGAATTGTGAGAATGATGACTCAACCTCCTTAGACTTTCCATGTTGTAGACATTCTACTGTTAGCATTTCCTGTCTGCAGATTCTACCCCAATCCAGGAGAGGCAACCCTGCCAAAGCCCATCCATCTCTGTTTTTCAGTCTGTCCTATGCTGCCTTCACTCCCAATGGCTGATGTATGACATGACATTAGCATCTTCATTTTTGTCATCTTTAACATGAGAGGGGTGAACTAAATTACTCAATCATCATTTTTTCATAGTCTAGTCCAGGAATCAACAAACTTACTCTGTAAAGGACCAGAGATATATTTTAGGCTTTGTGGGCCATATGGTCTCTGTCACAACTACTCCACTCTACAGCCACAGACAATGCACCAAAGAATGAGAATGGCTGTATTCCATTTTTTTTTTTTTTTTTTTTTTTTTTTTACAAAAACAGGTGGTGGGCTGGATTTCGCCAACAGGCCATAGTGTGCCAACCCTGGATCTAATCCTTCATTTTCTGCCCTTTACCTCTGACATCAGCAGTGTGTTGGGTAGAAGGAACTTGAATCTTGCTTTCTGTCCTGATTGCAGAAAAATAATAAAAACCATGAAATGGGTGCAGGAAATGTTAGTCCATTATTAGTTTTAGGGGCTCTTCATCAGTGAGTGTGATTTTCACACTATCTTAGGAATGCACTCAAAAAAATATATTTTCTTTTTGTAAAGCAGTTGGCTATGTTTTCCACATGGAACAGTGTCAGCAATGGCAACTATACTATTTTTAGCCTAAAACTGACTTACGCAGCCCTGGAATTTCAATGAGAGGAATAATTTAAATGAAAATGAAAAAAAAAAATAATAGTGTGAGCATGACATTCCTATCTGGTAAAATACAGCAGGTGAATATATTCGAATTATGACTATCACCTTAGGAAAACTACCTCTCTAAACATAAATAAACTCAACCCCAATAAAAAAGAGTACATTGTTATATAGGTCCCAGTATAGGAGCAACACCTCTAGCTAAGTTGAACTCACAAATTGAGCCGCTGTCTGAACATTTTTACATATTCGGCCCAAGTTATAAATTCAGCTTATCTAAAACTTTCACTTCTCCAAAGTGATCTACAGATTCAAAGCAATCTCTATCAAAATCCCAACAACACTTTTGCAGAAATAGAAAAATCCATCTTAAAATTCATATGAAATCTCAAAGGACTCCAAATAATCAAAACAATTTTGATAAAGAACAAAATTGGAGGTCTCACACTCCCTGATTTCAAAACTTGCTGCAAAGCTAATCAAAAAATCAAAAGCTAATCTTTATGCCAGTGTGGTACTGGCATAAAGACAGACATATAGACATATAGAATAAAGAGCCCAGAAATAAACCCTCACGTATATCATCAAAATGATTTTTGACAAAGTTGCCAAGACCATGCAGTGGGAAAAGACAGTCTTTTCAACAAACAGTGCTAGAACTGGTTACCCGCATGTAAAACAATGAAATTGGACACTGCCCTTACACAATACACACAAATTAACTCAAAATACATTAAAACAAAAACTAAACATAAGAGCCCAAACTATAAAACTCTTAGAAGAAAACATAGGGGGAAATCTTCATGACGTTGGATTTGGCAATGATTTCTTGGATATGACACTAAAAGCACAGGAAACAAAAAATAGATAAATTGGACTACGTCAAAACTAAAAACTTTTGTGCTTCACAGGACGCTATCAATAGAGTGAAAAGGCAATCCTTGGGATGGGAGAAAATATTTGCAAATCATATGTATCATATATATTAATTATATATATATATTAATAATATATATATTAATAATATATAGAATATATGAAGAACTCCTACAACTCAATAACAACAAAAGTCAATTAAAAATTGGACAAAGGAGTAGACATTTCTATAAAAAATATTAAATAGATAGATAGTCTGCTTGGTTCCCCTTTCCAAATTCTATGTAATAATATTCTTTTCCTACTTGACAGAAGAAAAGCCCACTTCATCACCATCCACAAAATTAAATTATACTTTATTACACTTGGTGTAAAAATCTCTAGAACAATTCAGAATAATACTATCAAGATTGAGAAAGCAAATGAACTTAAAGCCTTAGTAAAAAACACTTTTTCAGATCAGGGAGGTAGCATATGACGCTTTAAATAAAATAAAGGACTATCTATAGAGCATTAAAAAAATTGTTTGACACTAGTGAATGTATGATTTTTTTGTCTTAAAATACATGAGTTTAAAGAACTGAATGGCATTTAGTATAGAAAATACTTTGTATTCCTATGTACTTATATATTAGCTTGCACTTCCTAAAATTTTATATAAAACTAAGTATTGTTTTTGCCCTGACTTCTTTCAACATAATGCCTTGGAAATTCAACCATGTTATTGTATGTATCAATAATTCATTGCTTTTTATTAATAAATGGTATTCAATTATAAAAAAAAGAAGATATGCAAATTGCCAATAAGTACATGAAAAGATGTCCAACATCACTAAGCATTAGAGAAATGCAAATCAAAGTCACAATGAGATACCACTTCACACCCATTAGGATGGCTATCATCAAAGAAAAAGACAGGAAATAGTAAGTGTTGGCGAGGACGTGGAGAAACTGGGACCCTTGTGTACTGCTGGTAGGAATACAAAATGATGCAGTCACTATGGCAGTTCTTCAAAAAATTAAACATAGATTTACCACATGATCCAGGAATTCCACTTCTAGGTAGATGTCCCCCCAAAATGAAAGCAGGGACTTGGATATTTGTACACCCACATTCATAGCAGTGTTATTCACAATAGCAGAAATGCGGAAGTAACACGAGTGTCCATTGACAGATGAATGGATAAACAAAACGTAGCATATCCTCGTAGCAGAATATTATTCAGCTTTAAAAAGAAACTCTGACAAATGCTATAATGTGGATGAACCTGAAGACTATGTGAAATAGACCAGTTATAAAAGTCTAAATATTGTATGATTCCAATTACGGAAGGTACTTAGAGTAGTCAAATGCATACACACAGAAAGCAGAATGTGGTTGCCAGAGGCTGCAGGTGGGAGAGAATAGGGAATTATTGTTTATTGGTACAGAGTTTCAGTTTTGGAAGATGAAAATGAAAAATGTGTTGAAGATGGGTGATGGTGATGGTTGCACTTAAAAATAGTTAAAATGGTAAATTGTATGTATATTTTACCACTGTTTTTAAAATTAAAAAAAAAATTAATTCACTTCTTCAATTACTCCTTCCCAGTAAGCTTTTCCTCTTAAACATTTCCATTAATGATGTCCATGATCCAGTAAAACCAGGCTATCAGGCTGATGTTCAGCTGAATTCCAGCCCTGCCAGGGAATATTATAACTGCATGCCCATAGGCAAGACACTCTAAGCCTCGATTTTCTCATATATAAAATATGGAGAGTCACTTTACCAAATCATAATAATTAAATAACATATAAAATGTCTGGCAAGTAATTGACACTGAGTAAACAAAAACTGTCAGCAGCAGCATCATTCCTGTTTCCCACCCAAAAGTCATCTTAAAAACTTAAAGTCATCTTTGGCCCCTTATTGTAACCAGTTACCGTATTTTGTGACCCTGACGGAGCAATTCATTTTTCAAAATGTTTCATAATTTTTTTTTCTTCTTATTCTCAAGGTTAACCTCCCAGCTAAGACCCTTATCACCCCAGCCCAGGTTAATGCAATGATCTACTAATAGATTTTGGTACCCATATATTTTTTTACTTTCTTACTGGGATTAGACTACAATAGTCATTCATTCATTCATTCATTCTTTTATTTAACAAAAACTGTATTAAGTTCTTGGTGCCAATGTAATCAGAGCATGTGAGGTCAGAAACTCCAGATGGTGCTCTGAAGAAATCATGCCTAACATTCTGACTTTGTGTATTTATGATATTTTAAATTTACAAATGTGTTTGGTAAAATTACAATTCCATGAAAGGTATAAAGGAAAAGCCTTGAGGACTTAGCCAAAAACAATCTTAAGGTTGTTCTGGAATATACTTGAATAATACAGTATAATCATGAATATTTTACATTAACCATCTAACTTTGACATAGATATGAGTTATGACTTTAGGTCATTTGACTGAAACTGTTCAAGAGCATGTCACCTAGTCCTTGGACAATTCCATAGCCTTTGTAACTGGCAAATGATACATGAACTCAGCAAAATGCCTAAACCACTCTTCTAAAAGGGAAACTCTCTCAGGAAAATTACTGACCTATACACCAAACCATACAAATCTCGTCATAAAATACCAATGACAGTTAACATTGTCATCATTATCAGCAGCAGATAATCTTCACCAGAATTAGTCACCTTTAGTCAACATAGCTTGGTAAACCAAAGTTTCATTGAGATCGGGTGCTTGTTTTGTCTTTCAATCTTCCCCTGTAATGGACACCAGTAATGGTGTCCATATTTCCTCCAAGAAACCACCATTCTCCAACAACTAATCCATGTGGTTTGGATGGGAATGGAAGACCCCTCTCACCTCCAAGCATGGTCATAGAACCCCAACCTAGTCAAGCAGAGTTTCCCATTGCCCTGGCCATTGATAGCAAATGATCTGAACCAGGAAAATTAGATTAAAATCCAGAACTTTTGCTTCCATGAAAAAAAGTCTCTTTTTACTAGGATGCTAAGTAGTTAAAATGGTCTAAGCCTGGGAATGCCATGAAAGAAACCTTAACACAATTTCGAGTCCTTGATCATACTATGCCTTAAAGTATCGCTGGACTTTTCTGTTACTTGAACAGTTAATTCATTTTTTGCTTAAGGCATTTTAAATTAGGCTTTGTTTCTCTGCCCCCATTGAAAATGTCTTTATCGATACATTAATTTTGGCATGTCTTTGTGAATAATAAAGGCAGACAAAAGGGAAAGCAAGCAAAGATGAGAACAGTGTTTGAAGGATCCCTGTGGCTATACTATGACTGTTTTCTAGCCCTGAACATTTTAGGCAGTCTTTCACCCAAGTCTTTCACCCATCTTGTGTGTCCTCTTCCCTTTTCTGAATTGCCATATTCGAAGGCTGGCACTCTTTAAGGCTGACACCCACCGTTAGACAGATGGAGCTGAGTGGGGCAAGGCAGAGGCCAAGCAGACCCTGCCAACTCATTTGGCCTCAGGCCCAGCCCTACTCTATAACCACCACTGCTGTCAATATCCAGCTAAGGCTGGTTTGAGTTCTTATTACCGTCAGCTTCTCCGGGCTCCTGAAGATGACAGTGGTGTTGCTCCTCCCAGGCCTGGTGGGTGCATGTGCCAATCACATCTTTGTATAGTTGGAGAGTATCCCTTGGCACTCAGGCATGCTGAAGCTGCCTCCCATCCCAGAGGCTCCTGCACCACAGGGGTTGTCAGGGAGAGTGGCTGGAACAGCTGTCATCCATCCGATTGCCAAACCGATGTGACTGGTTTTGTGGGTGTTCCCAAAGTTGTTCAGTTCACGAGCATCGACTTCCCAGAGAAAGAGGAACTATCCTTGGTTTGTCCTCCTCACCAGGTACATCTTTCATTCTGCACCCAGAAGGGACCCAAAATGTACTCTGACCCTGTTACTCACTGGCTTAACCCTTCAATGGCTTTCCCAGCCTGGCACTCGAGTTCCTTCATGATCTTGACCAAGATTTTGTCTCAGCCCCAAACCTCACCATTCACAACCCACCCAAATATTGTTGCCCCCCAACAATTCCAAATTGTGCCAAGTTTTCTCCCACTAGTACCTCTTACATGCTGTTCTGACTTTTCCCATCATGTCTGCCTGGGTCTTATTTGTCCTTCAAGTGTCAACTCAGACACCACTTCATCCAGAAAACCTTCTTTGAATACCCTTCTCTGAATACGGACTAAGACAACATGTGGCTTATTTTTATAGCCTGTGAACAAATTGAAGATAGGCATATAATAAGTACTTAGCTTATGTTTGTTGAATGAATAAATAATGGCATATGAATAGCTGTGCTTCCCTTCTAGAATTAGAGCATAAAATGTGATGGTAAATGCCTGATTCTTAGGAGGTGTCTCACTTCAGGAAAAATGTTACTGTTGTCTTTGGTTCATCCATAGGAGTGCCTGACTGAAAGTGAACGTGGATTGTGCTGGCCGGGGCATCAAGGAGCAGGAGAACTCTCACCACTGTTTCCTGCCTCTTGTTGCTAGGTCTAACGGCAAAGAATTCTTGGGTTTGGAGCATCCCATCATCACCTCTGAGTTGACCTCTACCCCAGCACTTCTCATGCGATATTGTAATTACACATTTATATACATGCTCTGGTTTGAACTAAATCACTTTATCTCTGTGCCCATTCCCCAAGGAGCAGCCTACCAGGAGTGTGCACAGAGCACCAGGGAACATAGCCCTACTTTGGCACATCAGTGGTGCCAGTGTCCCCACACTGTCCGTGACTCTGGAAGGGATATCCAGCAGCTCCTGTGCCACCTCATGGCTATGGTAATGAGTGTCAGCAGTACTGAGGGCCTTGGGACTTCAGTGACACCTGCAATGCTACCTTGGTTTATTGGTTTTGTCACAAAGATCAGCATCTGTGCCCATAGTGGCAGCATCAGCCGCAGTTGCGACATTCAGGCTCCCTCTTCTACACTAGCGGTTTTCCCTTGCCGCAGCCTGAATGATAGAAAATTAAATAAGTTAAATTAAAATTAAATAGAAAAAATAGTTGGTAAAAGAGAGTATATTTTCATCACTACTTGTGCCCCCGTCTAACACGCCATAACGAACTGGAAGAAGCCAGAGAAATCATATTTTCTTCTGTCAATGAGACCATTTCCTCTAAACCAGTATGGCCTAAGACAACACTACAAGCTCTAGGTACTACGTTGAAATAGAGCTCCACACCTTGGGTTCAAATCTTGGTCATGCTCTTTATTTATTTCTCACACTCACGTTGGATAAGATTCCTCTCAGCCTCAGGGCCGTCATCTGTAAAACAGGTATAATAAAGACCGACCTCCCCATACTAATATAGGGGTTAGATAACATCTATCAAAGTGCTTTACAAACTGGGGTGTGACCAGCAGCCAGTCTGCAGGGCCTAGTGCTCTATACAAAGAAGGTGCTCAATAAATACGTGTTGAAATACACAGGAGCCATCACTAACACAGCACTGAAATGTTGCCAGGGTAAATTGATAGTTCCTTCCTCGCTCCCCTTCACATCATTCTCCTCAGTTTGGGGAAAAGACTGACATTCACCAGATGGTTTGCAGCTGGGTGGAAAAAATATACAGGACCTGAGTCTTCATTTCAGTAAAAAAGATGCCCTTAAGGTTCCGAAGCAGGAATCACACTTCCTGGGTGTCTTGAGAGATTCTCACAGTCCCACAAAGCTCTCCCACGTGTACCCTGAGGAAGTTTGAGGGAAAGAAGCTGCAGGAAATGGTTAGGGGCATTTTCTCTGGATTACTTAGTAGCATAGGGTTTGGCTAGTTGTGGGTGATGAAAGTATTCGCCATTGCCCAAAACTGCCAAAAAACAAACAAACAAACAAAAACAAAAACCCCACACATGGCTTCACCACCCACTGTGAACAGAAAAGGGCAGTCTTGGCTAATTGGCTGTTAACAGATGCCTTGCTAGAAGGGCCTCAGATGATGGTAGTCATGATTCAAGTAAATCAGGAATCAGCGAACTCGCTAAGCCCACCAGGTGGGCAATGAGAAGCACTGAAGGGCACTGGGTATAGCTGCAGACACGGGCTCATGAGGGGGAAGGTCTGGGGTAGACCACAGAGTTATATCCTTCTACAGGAGGGCACTGCCAGTTGTCATGCAGGAAAAGGGCAGTGTCATTAGTTCTTGGTTTTTCAAGAGAAGCCACAAATCAGGTTTTACATAAAATCTTTGATTTTTTTTTTATTTTTAACGTTGAATACTTTTTTTTTTTTTTTTTTTTAAGAAAGGTAGACAAAGAAACCCTGCATTGGCCAAGAAAACACATCAGCAAGCAAGATTTAAATTATGGCCAACCGGTGTGCATCTTCTGACCTAGAGTTTCTCTGTCCTTTTTCAGAGCGTTCTTGCTTTGACGGGGGCATAGGCCACACAAGCACACACCCTACAGCCTGTGGATGACTGGATTATGCTCTAGTTGCCAGAAAATTATGAGGTGCATTAGGACTCCAAAGAAAAAAAGCAATGATATCATAGAGCACAATTTCTTGTGAAGAAGGAGCAGTAAGTAAGAATGAGGGGTGAAGGTTTTCTTATGCAGCTCAAAGAGCACAGAAGCACATCAAACACTCACACACCCTAGACTAGACCTCATGGATGACATCACATGGGTAGAAACATAAGCAGCAAACTCAATAGGGGAGGACTGTAGATTAATAGAAAGAGCATTGTGCTAGGAAACAGACTCCTTAGTAATCACCCAGCTTGGTTTCCTCGTCTGTAAAATGGTGATGAAGATAATGTGCTTTTTGTAAGGAAGTTTAGAGGATTCAATGAGATATGTTTGGCATCTAGCACAGTGTCTGGCATATAGTATATCCCATTATTATTGTCATCATCATTATTCAAGAAGTTAAGGCCCATGCAGGCATAAACTTTCCCTGTAACACACATTCCATAGCACCTGACTCACAGAGTGTTGGATCCTCACAAACATCATCCGTGTTGGGTTGGTTTCATGATTTTGCACATTGCTAATGAAGAAACAGTGCAGAGCTTAGTTTGAGGGGACTGGTTTGCAGAATTCAGTTGCTCTGCCACCCGCTCCAGCTTCCCTCATTATAATTCTCCATTGGGGTGGGGGTGGAGGGTTGGTAATGTCATCTTGGGTAGCAGGGAAGCTCCTCAGCAGCAGAGCTCTTTGCTGATAATGAAGCCCTTTCCATAGTAGGAAACGCAACAGAAAAATGAGGCTATCACCATTTTTATTGTAGTTGACATATTTCCCTTCGCCACGGCCTAAGCAAGATCTCTGTAAGAACAGAGAAACAAATGTTCAATGACATTTTCCAAAGGAGTCTGCTGTGTATCTGGGGTCTGATCTGCAAACACAGCTTTAGTTGAATACATGGGGGCTACGTGTTTTCAGTTTTGAATTTGTCAGCCTGTCCACCTGTCGATTTCTGTGTGCATTTACTCATACTCCCTGTCAGCCTTAAGGGCTGGTCCACTTGAGTGACTGGTATATAGATGAGCCGTCATACCATAGGCAACACATATATATGTCTGCAAATAAAAAATTAAGTTGACAGACAATTCCTTACTGGCGACCAGTCATGTGTATTCAAGGTGAACTAACTAGCCCAATGGGCAAAGTTTAATGAGTGGCTCATTTCTTACTGCCTCTCCTTGAAGATTTGGATGATTGTGCTAACAGCTATAGGAATTGTTGCTGAGAAAACATGGTTATTATGTGAAGAGGAATAACAGATTATTTTCTGCTGACATTTTGATAAACACTGAAATCTATCCTTTATATACAAAGGACTACAAGTTACAGTTTAACATATATGTGGAGGGCTTCTTTTTGCCAATAGGTATAAACCTACAAACCAAAAAGTTGAATTTTATCAATGAAATATAAGGGAGGATCTGGATAACTAAAAGGGATTACTTGAATTTTACTACAAAATCTCTGTCATAATGCCACAATTTTGATTACGTTGTTATACATTTTACATGATACATTCACATTGAAGCAGCTTCCACTAAAGGGCAGTTATTGTAATTTTTTAAAAAAGCTAATAAAAGACACATATAAAGAGAACATTGATATTATAGAAGATAGAAAGAAAGGCATATATTGGCTACAAGGATTAATCAAATGTCTGAATTCGAGTCCTGAACTGTTTGCTCTACGCTTTCTGTTTGCTTGAGCAAAAAGCAAAACCTAGGAAGATCACAGCAAAGAAAAGAGGGAAGCTTGCCAATTTCTCAGGGATAAAAAGCTTTGATTTATTATATTGCGATTTTATTATTTTATTCGTTATACTGTAGCATTATTTAAACTACTATAACTATTAGATGAGCATGGAAATAAAGGGCCAATCATGGCAGTTCCTACCTACTGTGAGAATAACTCCTGCCAACCATTGGTAGAGTAATCCCAGTATGTGTATATAGACGCTATGATCACCTTCTGCCCATTTTGCTATTTCTCAGTAGATTTTGCAATCCACAGCTTACTTTGTTGGATATGTAAATTGTCTGTTCAGTTTCAGCAATATAATTAATATGTTGTGATTAATTGTGTAAGAAATATTCTTACAAAAGCATGAAAAACTGTAAGCAAAATACATTTTATAACAGTGTTAAGATATAGAATTAGAAATTGCTTAGTGTTAAACAAAATATCACCATAATCTCCTCTGTGATAATGTTTGAAGTCATTCCTTTGCCTTAGCTTCAGTCTTCAGAAGGTGGAAAGAATAAGACACATGCTTGAGTATTTATTTGGGTGAATATTTCCTCTCTCTTGTTCTAGCCAAGGTGTAATTCTGCCTGAACCCAGTCTACAATCAGCATGTATATTCGATATTCTAACTGCATCCTATATATCTCTTATTCTTTCTTCTGTATTTTCTATCCTTTTGTCTCCTTGTGCTTCATTCTGGATATTTTCCTCTGATCTTTCAATCACTAATTCTTCATTTTTAATCTGTAGTAAATCCCATCTATTGAGTTGTTAATATTTGCTACTTTTTACTTTTAAATTTTCATTTATTTTTTAGTTTTCAATTCCCTGCTGAAATTATAAACTTATCTTTTACCCCCTTGAATATATTTGGCATAGTTATTTTAAAGTCTAGATATTAATACGGCATTGCTGGGGGTCCTCTGAGTCATTTCTATTGTTTGTCACTTCTGCTGGCTTTGTTCTGTCTCATTTTATCTCCTCGATGCCTGATTACTTTTTTATTGTAGTCATTTAATTTATAAATTGTTTTGGAATAATTTGAGGCCAAATATCTTCCAGAGATAATTTTCTTTCTGCCTGTTCCCTGGGGGCACTAGCAATCTAGGATTCACTTTAACCAGTTGAATGAGGGTACTAGTTTGCTAGGGCTGCTGTAACAAAATATCACAGACTGGTAGCTTAAACAACAGAAATTTATTTTCTCACAATTCTGGATGTTAGAAGTCTCAGATCAAGGTGTTGGCAAGGCTGGTTTCTTCTGAAGCCTCTCTTTGGCTTATAGATGGCTGTCTTCTTCCTGTGTCTTCACCTGGTCTCCCCTCTGTGTGTATCTGTGTCCTCATCTTTTCTTCTTGTAATGACATCAGTCATATTGGATTAGTGCTCACCATAATTACTACATTTTAACTTAATAACTCCTTTAAAATTCTCTCTCTAAATACTGTCACAGACTGAGGTACTGGGTGTTAGGGCTTCAACATATGATTTTCAGGGGGACACAATTCAGCCCAGAGTAATGAGTAAGACAACTCGAAGCTATGAAAGTACTTGGAAGGGGGATGCTGTTTACCTTGTACATCAGTGCTGCAGCCCTTCAGGCTTCCAACACAGGGTCAAGGAGTTCACCAGGGTTCCTGCTTTTTGGTGGCCTCTGGAATTCAAGTTCATATTCCCTTAGTTTCATGAAATTCTCAAAATGCCACTCAGGCTTATAACTTCTCTTTGCAATCAGTAAATTCCCCAAGAGGAAAAGTCCATTTTTATATTTGTTCTTTCATGGACCCTGGTCAGGTAAATATTCAG
>RJWJ010010760.1:0-46171 GCA_004363605.1 Indri indri | reverse complement strand
ACTCTCTGGCCCCAGACAGCTCTCCTGCCAAATGATCGTCCTCGGCCAAGATTTGGGAAGCTCCCGGAGGGGCAGGGAAGGTTCCAGAGGGCAGGGACTCTGTCCTGTTGGTGTCTGCAGTGACCTGTGCAGTGACTAGCACACAGTAGGTATCTGCACACTGTGCTGAAAAGCGGTTTTTGTACCTGCGCAACTGCCAAGCTCAGGGGAAAGCCGATACTTCACTCAGTGAGACCAAAGACCCTTGGAAGGACCCACGTCCACCACCCCCACCCTCCCCCGGAGACGTTGTCTGGGGCTGGGTGTTGGCAGGCAGGGCTGTGGCACCACCTCTCCCAGGGAGGCTGCTCTGCCCCACGGCGACCCCCCGGCCCTCACCACCAGGGTGGGGCTGCCAGCGCGGGTGGCGTCCCCATCCTCTGCGCTCAGCCCATTCCGGGCCCCCAGGCCCTGCCGGAGCTCCCGACACCACCAGCGGCCGGAGCCGCCACCCCTCGCTCGGATCCACCACAGATCCCCACGTTTCGTCCAGATTCCGTGTCCTCGGCGGGGAATCATCAAACCCTCGGTCAGCACACCAGGCACGGAGCTCCAGCTGGCGTCTGCGGCCCCGACACGGCTCCACGGCCGGCTCTTCCACAGAAAGTGACGCTTCCGGTGCAGAAACAGCAGCTCCTCAATGAGGTGAATTTATACTTCCTGAATGACTCATTTCATTCCAACTAAACAGACAAATCTCACTCTGTGACATTTTCTAAGCTGAAGAATCGCCGTCAACTCATTTTGAACGTTCTCAGAAAAAGAATCAAAAGATAAAGCAGGGTCGGGCTGGTGCGTGACGGGCAGTGGGAGCCTCCCAGGCGCGCAGCATGGAAACGTGTTTCCGTCTCTTCTCTCTTTCATAAGAACACCGCGCAGGAATCCATGCTGTCCCTGGTACCGATGCCTCGTCTGACCACCGGCCTCAGAATTCCGGCCGCGTCTTCAACAAGTGGAGCAACCCGGACGCTCCGAGAGGCGGAGCGGGGAGGGAAGTCAGGAAACGTCGGCCCCAGGTGCCGCTGAAGCCAGAAAGGGTTTTCGGACACAGTTGAACAATTTTCAAAATGAGACGACGTCGTTTGTGAAAACAGCCATCCCTTGGCACCACTTTTAAAAATAGCCAGCACAACTGTCTCGCGCCCAGCCCGGGAGTTAGGAGTGTACAGGACTCCAGCGCAGGGTGGGAACAGCGGTGCCTGCGTCAGATAGCCAGGGCTTGCCGCAGGCCTCGGGTCCACCCGGAGCCTCCACCCCCTCCTCGGGCCTCTGCCCAGGAAGTTGACAGCAAGTCGCTGCCTGCACGTCGGTCCGAAGCTCTGCACTTGGAAGTCAGTCACCTGTAAACTGACAGACCGGACAGGGACGCCCTCCCTGCTCTGAAAGTCTCTCCTGTTTCTTCACCTGGCAACGATCACTGAGCACATACATTGGGCATGCCTGCCCTAGACCAACCCAGACACGCAGTGTCCCCGGTGCGGGGTTAGCGCTGCCACCCGCTAGGCCTGTGGCAGATGCTCCACGGATCCTGGTTCCCGCGGGGACACCCCTACACGCTCGCTCGAGACCCGCCGCGGCTGGTGGGCCCGCAAAGAGACTCCTGGGTTGGATGGGCTTGAACCCCACACAATGTGACCCAGAGGTCTGAAGAGAGTCTCACCAAGAAATCCTGGATTGCGAGGACACACAACGACTAGAAATCCACACTCCTGGTGGGAGCTCTTCAGTCCCACTTTGAGGGGAGGCGTCACGATTTAACTAGACCCACGAGAAAGCAGCCAGAAAGATTAAACTCGCCCTGTAGGCCTCTCCAACACGGATTTACACGGATCGTGATTGCTCATGAGCAGTGTTCTAAGTGTGTGCTGTGCGTGGAGACGGTGGATAACCACAGCCCGAAGCATCAAGACTCAAGGCATTTAAGAACTAAGCACCCGAAACATGAGTTCAAAGAAATTTTGTACCTTCTACAAAATATTTCAATCATTAGTGATGTTTCATCTCATTCTTCTGAATTTGTTTTGAATTTTTTGTAATAAACATGCTATGAGTTCAGTAGAGCATACACGTAACTCACAAATAAGAGCGTGTATCTGATAACACGCATTTCTGCTGCTGCTGGCGCCATCAGACCTGTGGACACCACTGGTGAGAGAGCACAAGGGGCAGAGGCAGGAGGGTCCTCAGGTCCCCATGGGCACGAGCTGGGCTATGACCGGGGCGGTGTCAGGCAGAAGCCACAGGACCAGGTCACTCTGGCGAGAATCAGAGGATGCACAGAGAAGGCCAGGACTTCTTTCTTTCTTCCTAAGTTTGCTCTGCTACAATTTGCTTTTTTTTTTTTTTTTTTTTTTTTGAGACAGAGTCTCACTCTGTTGCCCGAGCTAGAGTGAGTGCCGTGGCGTCAGCCTAGCTCACAGCAACCTCAAACTCCCGGGCTCAAGCAATCCTTCTGCCTCAGCCTCCCGAGTAGCTGGGACTACAGGCATGCGCCACCATGCCTGGCTAATTTTTTCTATATATTTTTAGTTGTCTGATTAATTTCTTTCTATTTTTAGTAAAGACGGGGTCTCGCTCTTGCTCAGGCTGGTCTCGAACTCCTGAGCTCAAACAATCCATCCACTTCGGCCTCCCAGAGTGCTAGGATTACATACAATTTGTTTTTAAGATAGGGTCTCACTCTGTTGCCCATGCTGGTCTAGAACTCCTGCGTTCCAGCGACCTTCCTGCCTCGGCCTCCGGAGCGCTGGGACCGAGGGTGTGTGCTCCATGTAAGCCAAGCCCTCCTCTCGCACAGGCGAGGACCACGTGACCGTCTGCGCCAGGCCCTTCTGTGGGCTGGGCCGCCCTGGGCGTCGGGGGGTGTGCAGCCGCGTGCCCCCCACCGATCCCCCAGACTCAGCAGCCTCCTCTCCCAGCTGCGAGCGAACAAGACGCTCCATCCTCTCTTCAGTGGATAGCACCTTCCGCGTTTATTCATTCATTTTACACAGAAAAGCCGCATCTTTCCACGTCCTGGGAGAACTGCAACATTTGGAGCTCGGTAACAGGATACCCACAGCTGAGTGGACTCTCCCAAAATGAGGCTTTGATTTCGGGGCCGGTCCCCGAGTAATCGTCTACAGTCTTTGTAAGATGTGTCATTTCACTGAGATCACGGGTAGCACTTGGGGACACTACCCTGCCCTCTTATCCCGCATGTCCGACACTCTTCCAGAGTTCCTGAGGAAAACCACTAAATTCACGTTTATATTCTCTGACGGGACCGACTCAGACCCCACACACCACTGTCCAGCATTTAACACTGACTGACATCGTCGATAACGCAGTTGACCACACCATAAGGTGGGTTTTACATCTGTATTTCACTCTCCCCAAACCTGTGGAGAACGAAATAGGCGTACCTACATAAATATCCAAATTTTAGCACAATTGCATGCTTTCATTTTCTCAGGACAGCACTGAATCAAGACATCCTTTGAGAACCACATCTTACTTCCCAAAGAGACAAAACAGATATAACCAAGAGCGATTTCAGTATTATCGAAAATTATAAAAGACATTAGAAAATAAATAGATTCCGTCTCTTAGGGGACTAAACTAAGAATCTAATCTTTATTTTGAAAAGCAATTTTTCCACTTAAAAAATATTTCTTTTTTCAAGTGATCAAAATGTTTCCTTCTGCTCAAACTCACAGCAAAGAAAACTCACAGAAAAAGTGCTCTCTGGGGCCAGGTGCGGTGTTCAGGCCTGTAACCCCAGCACTGTGGGAGGCTAAGGCGGGAGGTTGGCTTGAGCCTGGGAGTTCGAGGCTGCAGAGAGCTGTGATCACACCGCTGCTCTCCAGCCTGGGTGACAGAGAGAGATCTTACCTCTAAAAATATGAAAATCAAAATTAAATTTTTTTAAAAAAGTACAACCTAGACATGTCAAGTATACAAAAAGATGTGTTCTGACTTTTGCATAAATTTGATTAAGTAAATAAAATTTGCTAACTTTTAATTAAAATTATACAAATTTAATAAAGTTATAAATAAACTTAATAAATTTATTAGATAAAATATTTCGAAAGAAGCATTAACCTATCTAAAAAAGAATATTTACTATCTTTTCATTCTACTTTCCGCTCAAACTTTTTGTAAGAAATTTGCATAACTATTATGTAAGTCGAGTGTCTTTTATTCTGGGGCTTTAAGCTCTTTGAAGGGATGATGTGACATAAATTACACCATTTATAATTCCTGTCATCACAATCGGGCCTGTGTCCCAGCTGGACGTGACCAAGTAAGACATGCTTATTGAAAAATACAAGTATTACTATTTAAAAAACATAACAGTAACACCTGTGTCATAATCTCCAGAGTCCACCCGTCAGTGACGTGGACGCTAAGTGACACCATGTTCGTAACAAACCCGGAGCTCCCAGGAGTAGCAACCTGGACTTGGAAACTGATCACCAAGCACCCTCCCCCCATCTCACATAGCACCTCAAAAACATCTAGAATGGGGTATTTTGCTCATGGTACAAATTCAGAGGAATCACACGTGGAGTCTTCATTTCTCTTGGCTCCTAATTTGCGTGTAACTGCGAACTGTGAGGCTGGTCAGACCGGGAAGCTAAGACCATCTCTAAGTCCACACGTGGCGCTAAAACATGACCGTCTGTCGCTTAGTCTGTGGTTGGCCTGTATCCACACGCCCCACGTTTTTGGGAATGACCTGCAGTTTCTGACTCTGCTAGAACCCTCTTTTCATCCCAGTGAAAAAGCCCAGCTCCTGCTGCCTTCACTGGTCATTGTTTCGTGCCACCAAGGGCCAGAACGCCGGGACAAGCAGGTGCAAGGACACTGCATGCTTCTCCGCGGGAGCTGACAGCTGGCCTTCCAGAGGCCGTCAGCCACGTCTGTGTTTAAGCTCACGGGACTCGTCAATCAGATGGAGTCTGAGGGTTTCCAGGCACAGCAGAGAGATCTGGGACTCCTGGCAGAAGCCATGCTCTCCGAGGCTCAGAGCCGGGAGCCAGGCGGGAAGTCTCGGCGGCAGCTCCGGCAGCGGCCTCCCCACATTCCCGCCGAGAAACGGAGCTGTCGCTCGTGAGCGAAGCCTGGTTCCAGCCGAGGGCCGGCTATTTCCAGGGACAGACACACTGCTGGGCTGGCTCAACTCGGACCACGTGTTACCTGCTGCTGTGAGCGGGGTTAAAACCACCGCTCCAAATGGAAAACCCGTCAGCCTCTGAGGCCTGACTTTACCAGCTGCCCCATTTGCACGCTGCGTGAGTCTCACTGTCAGGACAGAACCGACTCGCACCGTGAACACGGGGCCCTTCCCCTCTGGAGCCAGGTCAGCCTTTCTTCTGAAAACTCCTCCCACCCAACAAACCATCTCCAAGCACGCCCTTTGCGCCGTATATAGGACGTTGCGTCGGAAACCAGGGCGGGCTCTCGGCCCACGCAGTGACGCGGAACACGCTAGAAAGTTTGCTTTCCTGCCGCCGCGTGCTTCAGAAAAGAGCAGAGTCACCGAACAAGCCACCCTAGGCCTGTTTGCCACTCAAAATCTCAAGCTTAAATGGAACCTACTCTTAAAATTTTCTTATGAAAGCGATGCCTCTTGAGTCCTTATTCTGAAGAGAGCCTTTTGTTACCACCAGCTAAGATGAGAGCTTGTGTCTTCCGTGCTTGAGTCACCACGTTTTAGAAAATCGACAGCCCAGCAAGCCCTCTGAACTGAGTTTTTATGGCCACAGCAAGTGGCACATTGCAAGGCGGCATTTCCATTCCTGGCCATCACGGGAAGGTGAAAAGTCTCTAAAAACAAGTCATCCCCCTTGGAACATCAGAATTTCCTTAGAGAGCAAACCAAATGTTTGAATCTGACACCCCAAAACAAAACCCCCCTCGGAAAATTAGCCCACCCTGCAGGGCCCAAGGACACGTCACGCTTCCTCTGGAACAGACCCCACAAGCCTAGAGGCTCTGAGTTCTGCGAGAAAGGCAGTTTGGCAAGTGGAAATGTCCCGTGCCCGCGAGTGTGAGAGGCAGAAGACCTCGTCCTCCGTCCCAATGGCACAGACCTGCATCCTGTAACACGCAAACGGAAACGCTCCCCGCCAAGGCTGCTCTGGGGCCACGTGAGCACATGGCGGGCTCAGGGTGGCGGGGCGGAGAGGCTTCCCTGCAGACGGGAGCACGGGCCGTTTGGGGAGGCGGAACCGCTCCGTGCGGGTTGCCTGGTTCTGCACAGAGCACGGTAACCGAGAGAAAAAACGTCAGCTCGACCCTACGGCAAATGTTCAATGGAATGTTAAGAAGCAGCTCCCCCTCCTGTTCAGTAACTATGAACATTAGCTCGCCTGACCCCCGACGCCCTCCGGCCACCCTCGCGAGAACACCGACGTCCCAGTGGCCAGGAGGGCGTGTCCCTGCCTTCTGCAGCCGGTGAAATGCTACTGGAGGGTACAGATAAATCTATTGGATGTCGGGCAGGGGGGAGGGGGAGGAGGGGACGCGTATTTGCATACACAAAGAGTGCAATGCACACCATCCATGGGATGGACACGCTTGAAATTCGGACTTGGGGGGGAGGGGGGAGGCAAGGGCAACATATGTAACCTAAACATCTGTACCCCCATAATATGCTGAAATAAAAAATAAAAAAAAAAACAAAAAAAACAAAAAAAAAAATCTCATCCCCTCGCAGGTGCAGTTAACAAAGCCGCCGCTACTCACGCTGGAGCCCTGCTTCTGCACGTTGCAGACACAGAGGCCATTCTCCAGGCCAAAGTCCAGTTTTCCAGCCTCCTGTGGGGCCGCCCACTTAGCAGCCGTAAGGCAGACTAACAAACAGAAGGTGTTTAATATGTGCAGAAGTAGGTGTGCCCAGGGAGCCCGTCCGACCTGACTTCCTGGCAGGTATTTCAATGGTGGCTGTGGCACGGTTCTTGGAGATAACAAGAATTAAAAGCAAAAATGTCCTTACTCGACACACTGCTCCACGCCGTTTCCAGGCAGCAGAAATGCAGGTGACCATTTCCTGCTTCTCGGGTTTTCTGACCTTCTGTCAACCAAGATGAAAAACTAAGTCCAGCTGGGTCTACATTTACGAAGGTCAATTTAGACTAATGTGGAAACAGCTGCCAGGTGCTTTTATGCAGCTCAGAGGGTTATCTGCCGTGAGCTCGGCTGTTTGCTTTCTCTGGGAAGTGGAACATCTTGTCAGAAAAGATAAGAGAGGTTCGTAGTTAGCCGGGGCTCGCCTGACCTCCATCTTCTGGGATTCGGCTGGATGAAAACCGTTTCTGCCATTTCTTACACTTTTTCTTTGCCTCTCCACACACAAAGAATCCTTGAATGGGCAATATTTGCACATGCCCAGGCATATCTTAGATATCTGCCACCCAAAGCCGAGAGTTATTTTTAGCGTGGGCCACATTTGGTTACAGACGCCTTTTCATAAGGAATTTGAAATTCCAAGGCAGTGGTCTCGGCTCAGCCCCGAGGCCAGACGCGTTGAGTGGACTTTCTTAACTTGACCTCGTTGATGACAATTCAGCTGGCCTGTCTCTCCTTCAAATCCATTCCTCCTCCCGGACCCATATCCCCAACTCCCAAAAATCCAAAGAAGAGTGGGTGAATAATTGCATTCACAGATTAGGTAGCACTGCATGTAACGCTAGAACAAAACCAACCCAGAATGTAGACATTATCGTCAGGCTGAAGAATCAATGCTCCTGCAGAGCTCGTCGAAAGAGCAGCCCCTGGGCCATGAACCTTGGACGGCACCTCACTCCTGGCCCCATCAGGGTTACCTGCTTCTGCAGCCCTGCTCTTCACGGGGAGCTGAGGGGCTTACACACGTGCACATGCCACGGCACAGAGATTGCGGCGTGTGTGCCGTGACGGGGCCCACCTCTGCCTCCCTGGCAGGCACCACGGGGTGAGAACCTCGTTAACCAGGTGCAAGAACACGTCTGCCTTGAAGAAGAGCCGCCAGGCGCTGAGATGCACAGCCAAGCTCGGCGTGGAGAGGAAGCCATTTGAAAACCTTTTCTGTTCCCCACCCAGCCCTCCGAGTCTGACACAGGCAACAGCCACCCCACAGCCCACTCAGCGAACGCAGCTGGTTTCGTGGGTGAGCCCACCGCCTGGCCCCTCCTCTTCCCGGAAGCGGAGGGTTTTCCGAGCACCCCCTTCCTTCTGCCCTGGACACCACCACCTGGGGCTGACGGAAATGAGGGGCAGGAAACAGCTGGCAGAGACGCGGAGAGAGCGGCTGGGCGGGAGGCAGGCTGCTCGTCACCGCACGACCCGACAGAATCAGAGTCCGGACCCCGAGAGCAGAGACGGATTTGTGCTTTTGTGGCAGGAAGGGTCGTCTGATTCAAAAATAAACAATCACGCCACCACGTTCACAAAGCCAGCGGCTCCCGCGCTGGCTACTCTGCTCCGGCTCAGTGTGGGCTCGCTAGTGAACGAAATGTACGTGCAAACCAAAGGAAAAACAAAGGAGCAAACCAACAGTCTGCTGTCTTCACAGCCAGGTGCCACCGCCAGGTTGGAATCTGGATTCTCTAAGCAAAAGCTACATGAAAGGTTGACTCCATCTCTGGCAAATAAAATTCCTGCTTCTTTAGCAAAAGAGGGAGGGTCCTTTATAAAACTGCCCCTGAAACGTGGGGGCTGCCTGAGCAGGTTCACAAATCAGCCTCCAAGTAGCCGAAGAAGGGCTCAAAGCCCTTAACAAAAGCCCTGTGTGCAAGGTAGCAAAGGGGACGGAGGCCCTGCACAGAAGGGTCCCTGACACCACAGAGCGGCCGGGAGTGGGGCAGGGGACCCGTGCGAGAGGGGAGATCAGTCGCATCCCGAGCAGTCCTGCCTCACCCAGCAGCTATTTTGGCTACAAGCAAAGTTGAGTCACGTCATTCAAAAGGGTCCACGTTCCCGAGGTGGGCTCTGACAACTCTCACAGACAATAAATGCCGAGAGGGAGCCCTTCCCAGAGGGGGTGGGCAGAGTGGGTGGCTGGAGGGCCGGGGGCTAAAGAGATTAGGGAACAGGAAGCTGAGGAGACACCCGCCGGCATGGTGGTCCTGCCACAGCGGGTCTGGAAAGAACCAGCCCCGGGTGCAGCCCCACGCGATGAGCACGGACTCGGAGGTGGCAGCTGTTGGCACTGGGTGTCTTCAAGGGCCCCTCGCTCAAGCCAAGGCATCCGACACAAAAGGAACTAGGCTTTGGGTCTCGGCAACATTGACCCCAGTTCTAATACAACACAAGGCTTCTGGAGGCAAGAGGGCCCTGGACCACATGTGTTCTGGAGGCCCGGACCTGAGGCTGAACACTGGTGGCTGTGAACAGGTGGCTCACTGGGCTGGATCTCAGTTTGCTCTGCGCATCTTCACTCAGGCATCGTGATTTGGAACAAAGCAGTTGGTGTGAGATTATCAAACAAGATCCAGACAAGAGGAGGAAAATGGCAGCGCCACCCTCTTGTGGGGAGCACGTCCCCCTTGCGTGCCCTGGGATGTGCACAGAGTGAGGACGGCCAGGGTCACAATGACAGGCAGAGGGGACGAGTGGAGCTCACGCGGGCAGGAGAGGCCGCACTGGACCCCGGGTGGCCCCAAGACAGGAAGACCACACTCACATCCCACTCTGAACACACTGCGGGCAGGTCCCATTATGGGAGGGGTGCAGGGGGTCATACCCAACACCCAGAGTCCTCGAAACAATTCCAGTGGTCCTTAGTGTTGTCCCACAAAAAGGTGTCCATAAGTCTCCCTTACGAAGCACGGCACTCGATCACCAGCGACACCATTACCAGAGCTGAGGGGCCTGTTCCATGATCTGATTCAACTTCACTTGTATCCAGAAGGACACTGCTCTGTGGGGCAGGACTGCCAGGCAGCCCCGGCTTCCTTCCCTCCACGCCCCTTGCTCCCGCCCTCAGCCACCCACCCCACTTTGTGACTCTGGCCCAAGCTATGAACTGGCAGTTATGATGGGAAAGACAGCCGGCTCCAGTGATGGCCCCAGGACACGGGTGGCCCACGTGCTGCCCTGCCTGTCCCCAACCTGTCTGGCTCGAGTGTGGGTGTCTGGAGGGCGGCGTCTGGCAGGCGAAGCACACAGCTCTCCCAGGAGGTGACAGGCCAGTTCAAGCCAGGCAGAGGAAGGAAGACAACGCCAGGAGAGGGGATGGCACAGCTCAGCCTTCTCTGCTGATCTGGGGCAGGGCACCAGAGGTGACACGAGTGAGCGAGGCCCCCAGCCTCCCGAGGCCCGGCTCACCTGGGAAGGATACCCCGTGCACCCGGTGTGGAACGGCGGGGACCTTGCACCTGCCCTCAGGGCGCGCTGTGGCTGTGGCAGCGGCGTCCCGGGATGTGGGGGACCGCTTGTCCCGGGCAAGGGCCTCCCCTCCCAGCCCCAGGCCGCGCTAACTGCAGGGCGATGACATCAGGAGGGGAGGGCGTGCGGAGACAGGCCGGCGCGGGGGAGACGCGGACACGGCCCTGCGTGGCCCGGGAGTCCCGGCGACGGTGTCCGAGGCCTTCTCCCGTGCTGGTTCAGGGTCTGACGGACAAAGCCACGGCCGCGGAGGCGCTGCTGGCGCCGGCAGCCGAGCGGGGACCCTCCGGCCCGGCCCGGCCCTGCGTCCGAACAGTCCCCCGACTCCTCCCACTCCCATCTGAGTAATTCTGGCCTCGGAGCCGCTGGAAACACTGGCTTTTCGGTGAATCTTAACAAATAAGATCAGCACGGAGGGAGGTGCCGGGGACAGACTGCTCGCTCCGCCAGGAACGGCGCCTCCTTGCTCCTTCCGCGTCCGTCAGGGAAGGAAACGTCCTCTCATCTCCACGGCGGGGAGGAGGAAGGTGGGGCCAGATGGGGCCCGGGGCGCCGGGTCCACGCGGCGCCGGGGCGCAAGGGCGCGGGCCCACGGCGCGCACGCGAGCGCTGGCGGGCGGCGGAGGCCTGGGGTGGGCGCGCGGCCGGGCTGGGGCGGGGACCCGGCGCCGGAGGGGGCGGCGGCCGCTGCGGGAGGAAACTGAGGCAGGGCGCGAGACCTGCTCCGCGTCGCGGGTGAGGCCCCACAGCCTGGGGCTTGCGGCCAGAGCCCGGGGGCTGCGCGCTGGAACCCGGGGGACCCCGCGCCTCATCCGGGCCTCCCCTGCGCCCCCCACTCCCTCGCCCCTGCGCCCCTCCCCCGCGCCCCCCACTGACCCAGGTGCCCCTCCCCCACGGCCCCCACTCCCTCGCCCCTGCGCCCCTCCCCCGCGCCCCCCACTGACCCAGGTGCCCCTCCCCCACGGCCCCCACTCCGTCGTCCCCGCGCCCCTCACTCACCCAGGCGCCCCGGGAGCTGCCGCCCGCGGGGGGCGAGCGCGGGGGCGGCGGGCAGGGCGCGCGGCGGCGGCGACAGCAGCAGCAGCAGCAACAGCGGGAGCGGCGGCCCCATCCCCGCGGTGCTCCGTCCACCCCGCGCGGGGCCGAGCCAGGCGCGCCGCCGCCAGCTCCTCCGCCTCCCGCTCCTGCGGCGGCGCCGGGCCGGGCTTCAGCACCGGACAGCGCCCGCCCGCCCCGGCCCCGCCCCAGCCCCGCCCCGGCCCGCGGGGACACGCCCCCGCCGCGCGTCGCCCCGCTGGCCCGGCCCCCGCCACCCCCACGGGGAGCCCCTCCCCCACCCGCTTCTCCTATCCCCAGGGACGTGGCCTCCGCCGCGCCTCTGCTGCAGGCCCTGGGCGCGGGCTGTCACCTGCGTGGTCCCCGCGGCGCCCCGACCGCGCGGGGCTGGCGCGCACCGGAAGTGCTCCGGCTCGTGCGGTATTGAATTTAACGCTACGGGCCACACGTGGCTGCAGTTGCGCCTCCGGGCGCGCAGGTGTAGACCGAGTCAAATCGGAACCTCGCCTGAAGCGCGGGGCTGCCCTCGGCCCAGGAGGGGCGGGACGGGCTCCCCGCGGGGGTGGCGGCCAGCACAGGGACCCTTCATCCCCGCGGGGCAGAGCCAGGCGTCCTAGGAGGCTCGCGGTTCCTAACCCTAACCTGACCTCTGGCCCCTGCCCTGGGCTGGCCTGCGCAGGCCTCAGCGGTTGGGGGTGACACCGGAGGGAGTTGCCTCCGGGCCAGCTAGTTCTGAGGGGGTGCGGGCCTGGGGGTCCTGACGTTCCCTCACCCCCACCGCCTTCCTTGCTGGGTCCTCCACCCCCCCAATCGCCCTCACATCCCAGCTCCCAAGAAAGCAGCTCCTGTTTCTCTATGTCGCAGCCTGTCCGCAGACGTGCGCTGGCAATGGGGGGCAGCTGGGGGTCTCATCTGACACCCACTCCCCAGGCAGGTGCCGGCTCCAGAACGGCAGCACAGACCCACTGTGGTCCCCACAGCCACGTTTTCTCCTGCAAAGTCAGGCCTGTCTGTCACCTGCAGGTCCTGCAAAGGTGGCCAAGCAGCCAGGGAAAAGGGTGGTTAGCCGCACTCTCCGATAGACCTGGGGTTTCTTCTCCTTGTCACTTCTAACAGCCTGCTCTCTGGGCTATCCCAGCGATGTTCTCACCTCCAGGCAGGTGAGACTCCAGCACAGTCTGTCCAAGGGAGCACTAATTGCAGATCTGTCTGAGAAGGGCTGTGAGACAGTCATTCCTCAGCTCAATTAGAGGAACCCACAAACCGCAGAGCACACACACGGCTTGCTCCAAAATATGGCTTCGGTGGCCAGAGAGGTCCCCATAGAGGATGTCAGGGAGCAAAGAGGGAACTGGCAGAGGCTGGGCGGGGCAGACACAGCCCCAGAGGCCCTGAGGGCGTCCGAGGAAGGATGGGGCACCAGGAACAGCCAGAAGAGAAGAGAGTGAGATCCAGCCGGCTCACAGGTGGAACGCGCGCGTGACAGGACAGCCTGCGTCTTCAGTGAGATTACTCTGTGAGGCTGAAAACCCTGCTCTCAGACTGCCTTCACCACATTTCTCACGGCAGATGAGGGGTCCAGGCAGTGAAGTCCTCTGCGAGTCACTGAGTTAACCTTGCACAAGAGCCAGAGCCAGAGCCCAGCTGCACCTGCGCTGACTCAGAGCCCATCTGAATGCCCCGTCCCTTGTGACGGTGGACCTTGTGAAGGACCCAGAGGCGCTCAGCACGCCATCCTGAGCCTACACCCTGGAGGACTGTTTGCTGTGCAGCTGTGGGGACTCTGGCTCCTCACCATAGCCTTGGCTGTTGTTAAACAGGTCTCAGGAGGGGAAGGCCAGGGACTGTTTGCACTTGCATTGTTTGACTTGCTGCCTAACCATTTCCTGAACAAGATCCTGTTTCACCCCAAGGGCCCTGAACTTCAGGACTCTGGGTCAAAGCAAAGTTGGAGAGAAAAACGCCCAAAGAACAAGGAAAGTGAAAAGGCACAGGAGAGATTAGATTACTAGCAGGTGGCAGCCAAGGTGTGGCCGGCTCCTCCTGGGCTCAGCACTGGGCCTGCTCAGCACTGATCAACCCCTCGCTACAATGACAGAAGAAACGAAAGGCAAAGACATGCAAAGGTGGCAGGAGGAAGAAAAACGTTTAGGAACCACAGGCGGAGTTCTAGAACTCAGTCTGAGGCAGCCAAGTTTCTGATCTAAAAGACGCCTGTGGGCCAGGCGTGGTCCCCCTTAGATGCTCAGTGCGTGACCTGACGTGTGCAAGAGTGCATGGGTGTAGGCACATGTCTGCATGCTCTACACAGGCACACGAGTGCCTGTCCACCACATGTGCAGCCTTCAAACGCGTTTTTATGCTCTCTGAGCCTCTTCGTGGGGAGTGTCTCCTACATGTATTTGTGCTTTTCCTTTCCCCTCATGAAATAGCTTAACCCTTTGCTGTCACACAAGCTAATATTCAGTCTATTCCCACGGCACGCCAGGCATTGTGTACATGCCGTCTTATGGTTCCAATGCAGTGAGAACATCTCCCTCAAGTTTGCGGTCACAGCAACGAGTAACTCTTCCAAGATTTCCAGGGCTGAAGGGCCTGTCTGCCAGAGGAGTCCAGTCGAGTGGCACGGCAGGGATGTGTCCTGGGGGAGGACACCCGGCTTGAGGTCAGGAGGTCAGGGCCCAAATCCCAGTCCTGCAGCGCACCAGCTCTGGGATCTTGAATGTTGCTAAATGGTGACAAAGATCAAACTGCCGGCCAATCTGATGGCTTTGACTGTATGAAATCAGTCTCCGGATGGTAAGAGTTGACCAAAACAACTGCGACATTTAATGGGGACCAGAAAGTGTTCCCAAATAGGACAGCGGGGCCTCTGGGTCTCTGTTAAAAATATCACAGCTGGGAGTAACTGAAAGGACCTGAGGCCCTGCAGCGGGGCCCATAGATTGGTGTCACCTGAGTCACTCATGAGCTCTCAAAGGCCTGCACCTCCCCACATAGTACCGAGTGCGCCGTACATGTTTCCTTCTTCTGGTTCACGCCTAGGGTTTTGGCCTTCTGTGTTTCATGTCCTCAGTTGGAAATGCTCACTGGCTTCCACTTGATGAGGAAAGCTTTATAAAGAAGGTCAGATGTGAGGGCAGCTTGCAGAGCAAGTGGAGAGGTAGCTGTTGCACTTCCCATGTTTGTGAGCAAAAGTGCCTGAACACATTGTAAGGGAAATTCATTTGTGTAGGTAATAGGTTTTTTAGGCCAAACTAAAGTAATTGCCGTCGTGTTTTCCCCTGGCCTTCCGGGAGGCATGATTAGCACGGTTATATGACCAAGGGTTATCTCCTCTGTGAAGCCATGTGATTACACTTTCCTATGGCACATTACCACTACTGTTCTGAGCCATATATAAAGTGCTCGTCATGTTCTCGGACATACTCTCGCTGCGGCTGCATTCCCCCGACAATGAAGGAACACATCTCATCTGCTCGCTGCCGCCCGTCTCTTCTTTCAACTCCTGGAAACCTGCTCCGGTGCACTTGCTAGCCACAGAGCCCACTCCCCACACGTGCCAACGAATATACTCAGAGTTATTCATTTTAGACAAATATTTTGGCCCTTGCTAAATGACATAGTAGCTCTTGTCAACGGTGTTGAAATTTAAATGATTACAACAGGCAAAACTGCCAGATTGGCCATCTTTAGCTGGCTGTTTTTCACCATGTAAACTCAGCCCAGGTCTAGCTGAATGGCAAACCATGAGGCAGAAAGTGGGTGTCAGCTGTGGAGAGGAGCCCTCCTGAGTCGGCCAGTCAGCCATCAGCCTGTGATGTTTGCTGGACTCAATCTAGAGGGGCAGGAGTGAGCCGTTCCCACACCTGCTGCTGCAGAGAAGTTACCCCACAAAGCTGCCCACTGTGCAGCAGAGGAGAGTCACCGGGAAGTCACCCCTGCTCCTCGATGTCCTGTCCTGCTCCTCACTGCCCCCCCCATCTTCAGGAAGCATCCCTGCCCCAAGAGAGTGACACTCTTCAGTACCAAGTGTTACTGACTCCAGGTGCAATCTCAGGGTAGGAAACAGGAAGCTGCACCCTCAATATTGCACCTAGACCTCAGAGCTCTGAAGAATTGGCCTTAGCATGTCACACACACACTGTGTCATCAATGTTATGCCAGTCAGCAGACAAGAAGGGGAGCCAGGAGGTCTGGACTATCCATCTTGGGTGGGGTGAAGGTGGAGGTGATGGTGAGGGTGCCAGTTACGGTGCTGTTGGTGTTGAGGGTGGCAGTGGTGGTGATAGTGGTGGTTGGTGGTGATGACAATAGTGAAGGTGATAGTAATGATGGTGGTGAGGATGATAAAGGTGGTGGTGATTTTGATGGTGGATGTTGGTGGTATTGGTGGAGGAGGTGATGGCAGTGTTGGTGGAGGAGATGGTGGTGGAGGTGGAGATGTTAGTTGTGACAGAGGTGGTATTTGGCAGTGTTGGTGGAGGAGATGGTGGTGATGGAGCTGGTGATCGTGGTAGAGGTGGAGATGTTAGTGGTAGTGATGGAGATGGAGATGGTGTTGTCAGAGTTCGTGGAGGAGATGGTGGTGATCAAGGTAGTGTTGGTGATGGAGGTGGAGGTGTTAGTGGTGGTATTGGTTTTGTCTACACAGCACTTTCTCATTTAGAGCCAACAGCACTCCAATTATCCTTTTTGGGACTTCTCCCTTGAAAGCTGGTCCATCAAGATGAGCCCCTGGTGAAGGCATGGGCTTGTGCCTGAGCCAGACCAGAGCTGCCTCATTGCAACAGCAGCACTCAGAGGAGACCACCCATCAGTGCTTGAGGCCTGGATCCCCCTCCCAGGTCTGCATCTCCCTTTTACTTGACTCTGTGGGCTCCCTGCCTTCCAGGACAGCCCTGCATTCTCCTGGTTGCCAGACTACTGAGTCACCAGCACTGAGACCTGGGCTGCAGCCTCCTTGTTGTTAAGTAAAGAGTTACCAGTGATTAGTAAGAAAAGCATCTAACTTGATGAGGTGCGGACTAGGTGCCAGCAGATCATGACAGTGACAGTGAGGTACCATACTTATTCCTATTTTACAAATGAGGAGAGCAAGTCTGACAAGATCCTACAGCCAGAAGGTGCTGGGATCAGTGTCCAAACCCACTGTGGTCTCACTCCAGGCGAACGTCTGCTGATTCTATTGGAAAACTCCCGAAGCCAGCACTCTGAACCCTCCTGACCTTCTCAGGAAGGGGTGTCCTGATCGGCTGTGGCTCTAGGGACTCAGTGCAGAGGTGCTTGGTGTCATGAAGCATTTGCCTGTTCAAATCAGTGTTGCCTCTTTCACTGAGTCAGAGAAAGGGAGGCAGGAGCAACACGCGTTAATCTCATTCTGCCAACATTCTAACTTAGCAGTAAGTCACACTCTCCCACAAACTGGTTAATAAACCTGTTGCTAGAAGACACTGGTATTCTGTGGTTCTTTCTCAGACTGTTCTAGACGAACATGTCGTGCACATGGCTTGAAGTCTGGCAAAGCAACAGAAGAACCAATAACCACAAAATCCCGTATTTCTTGTAGGTTTTGCTTGTTCCTCTTATTTCTCTGCTCTATCTCTGACTGACTAGTTTAATCAGAAGGTGTTGTCTTCAAGCTCTGAGATTCTTTCCTTCTGCCTGATCTAACCTGTTCTTAAGGTTTTCCACTGTGCTTTGTAATTCCTTGAATGAATTGTTCATTTCCTGCATTGTTTTTGTGGTTTCTTTGTGCTATGTTTCTACTTTATGTTGTATTTCATTAAGCTTTCTGACAATCCATGTTCAAAATTCTCCATCTGTCAGTTCAATATTCTGCTTCTGGTTGGTATTCATTGCTAGGGAGCTCATGTTCCCTTTTGGGGGTGACCTTTCACTCTGATTCTTCATGCTTCCAGAGTTCTTTCACTGGTTCTTTCTCATCTGGAGCAGATACTGCTTCTTACTTTTGGATTTTATTTAGATAATGACATATCCAGTTTAATCTCTGAGTAGGTGGTGCTTGTGGGTGAGAATCAACCACACCCTCTAAGATTGAGTCGGTAAATGCTATAACTGGTGTGCAAATTGACCTTCCTGTCAGTAGGTGGTGCTTGCGAGAGGAAACAAGCTGCACTGTTGTTTTCCCTCTGGTGATCCGCTCTAGTTCCTCAGGAGAAGGCCTCTAATGCCCCAGGTGGTGGGCGGGGCCCTGGTATTTCCAGGTGAGTCCTTTATTCACTATCACAGCAGAGGCTGGTGGGAGAATTAGGCTGGGTGGGGTTAGGTTGGGTGAGCCTGTCCTCCAGCTCCACAGATGCTGGTAAGGTGTATGCAGGGATTAAAGGACTATTCCCCACCTCTGGGCTAAAGTGCCTGGAAGGGGCTGATATGCCCCCACTCAACCATAGAGTCTGCTCTCTAACCCCAGAAAACTCCACCAGGGGGATGCCAAGGGAATAATGGCAGCTCAGGGAACTCTTGAGGGATCAAGCTGAAGTCCCCGTTAAAGTGAGTGGTGGTGGGGGCAGCTACTCCAACTCAGCCTGAGGCACCAGAGGCATCCAGTTGCCATGGGAACTAGCAGTTATGCAAATTGAGTATTCCAGACTCAGTAAAATCCAATATGGCAGTTTACCAGTGGAGTGGGAGCACACTTACAGACCCCTGCTCTCCTGTGCTCCTCCCTACCCTTCCGATGGGCCCCAGCTCTCACTCAACTTCCTGACCCTGAGACTGGGACCTCTTCCACACGCCTCCCTGCCCCTGATAATCCTAACCCTGTGCCGTCAGCAGGTGGACAAGAGGGGGATGGGGAGTTAGTGACTGATGGGGGCAGAGTTTCAGTTTGGGAAGATGAAAAAGTTCTGAAGATGGGCAGTGGTGATGGTTGTACAACAATGTAAACGTACTTAACGCCACCAAACACTTAAAATTAAGTAAATTTTATGTCACCTATACCTTACTACAATTTAAATATAAATAAATGTTTTCTTTTTCTTCTTCCTCTTTTTTTTTTTGGAGTCTTTGGTCTTTTTTTGGGTCTTTGCTCTGTCACTGAGGCTGGGGTGCAGTGATGCAATCACGGCTCACTATAAACTGGAACTCCTGGGCTCAAGCAATCCTTCCGCCTTGGCCTCCCAAAGTGCTGGGATTACAGGTGTGAGACACCATGCCCAGGCCCCTTTTTCTTATTAAAAAAAAAAAACAAAAACAAAACAAAACAACTCTAGACCTCAAATGGATCTAATTAATTCACTTGTAACTATCTGACAAAACCCACAACTCTTTAAAGAAAGACAACAAAATCCAGACACTCAACAATGTAACATTCCCAAGTGATCTAATAAAAAATTACTAGTAATATCTAATTTCAAGACTTTTCTTCCTCTTTACTTCATGGCAAAGTAACAGAGACTGAATTCGACCTTCCATGACAACAAACCAGACAAAACATGCGACAGGACAGCTTTCTGCTGCTGGGCAGCAAGCAGAGGGCTCTGGCTCCTTAGGGGAGGGAACAACCAGTCCTGCAGTCCCACCAAGTGCTGCCTGGGGCCATTTCCAGGCCACAGCACAGGGAAGGCACAGTTTGGCAGCCTCACTCTGTTAAGAGAGCAAGACAAGACAGTTTGGGAGGTCGAGGGAGCTCATGTTCATAGAACAGGATGCTCAAGAGAGGGGAAGAGTATTTCTGCTTTGTTTTTTATTTATTTATGTATTTAAATTCAAGATATTATGAGGGTACAAACATTTTGGTTACATGTAATGTGTTTGCTTCACCCAAGCCAGGGCTACAAGTGTGTCCTTCCAGCACACAGTATGGTAATGGAGGTGGAGCACACTGTAGAGGGGAAGAGTGTCGGACACCCTCCGAGAACTTCACCTGAGCCTTTGGCTGAGTTCTGAACTCTGTGTCCAGTAGAACAACTCAAGACCAGGGAAGGAATCACCAGGATGGTGCTGATGGGACAGTTCCCTGAGACCACAGGGGCTGACCACACTTACATACGACACCCACTGGCAAGAGTGGGGTGAGCCTGTGATGTACGGAGCTGGGTGGAATCCTCAGAAGGGTGTTGGCTTTAGTAGTAGGAACAGACTAATTGTGGAGTAAAGGCTGCTCTATGCCCACATTAACAAAGCTTAAACGCAATCCTCAAAAGAATCGAACAGTTTCCAGGTAACTGTATGCCAGGATAAAATCCAATGCTACTTAAAGGTATACAACAAAAGCCTACAAAGAGTGCCATAAAATTCACAATGTCCATCATTTATTAAAAAATCTATTAAAACACAAAAGAAACAGACCAGAAATGACTGAGCAGACAAGGACATTAAAATATTTATTATAAATATGTAATATATACTAAAAAAGGCAGAAAAAAAACACAAACTTAATGAGGAACTATTAAAAATGATCCCAAAGTAACTTCTGGAAATGAAAAACACACAAAGAAAAAAAATGGAAAAAATACTCACACCAAGCCTGAAGCACCAGTAGGAAACAGCTGAGCACGCTGACACACGCAACTGGAGTCAAGGAAGTGGGGTGGGGAGCAGAAGTGGGTGCAGAAACAACGGCTGAGATTTTCTCAATTGTGGTAAAAACTAAAAACCCACAAGTCCAAGAATCCCAAGCAGAAGAAACACAAAGAAAACCAAACCCAAACACATCATAATCAAACTGCTGAGAGCCAGCGACAGACACCAAGTGGGGAGGGTGGCAGGGCCCCAGTGACCGCTCAAGCCAAAGCGAGGAAGCTGTGCAGGGCACAGAAGGCACAGACCACAGAAGTGTCACTGATAAACAGGACTTCTTCAAAGTCAAAATTTTCTGCTCTTTGAAAGATACCCTTTAAAACAATAAAAAAGGAAACTACTTACTATATTACCTACATCTCATAGTGGACTTGTATCCAACGCATGCAAAGAAGACTTATCAATGGCGTTTCACCAACACAGGTACAGGACCAGAGAAGCATGCAATGTTAGTCCTCGGGCCAACACAGATTAAACACACAGGAGTTACCGCCATACACCCAACAGAATGAACAGAATTTAAAACCCTGAAAATCATTTTGGGGGAGGATATGAAGGAACCGATGGGAATATAAAATGTTACAACCACTACAGAAAATAGTTTGGGAAGTTAGTTAAGAAGTTAAATGTACACTTCACATATTACCCAGCAATTCCACTCCAAGAAACTGACCCAGTGAAACATGCCCATGCAGACCTGTATACATGAATGTTCCCAGCAACTGTATTGCAACAGCCAAACCTCCATCAATAGGCAGATGGACAGACACACAGCAACATGGGCGAGCCTCAAGACCGTTGTACTGAGGTACAATGTGGGGCTGGGGCCCAGCAACCTGCCTCGATAACCTTCAGGAAGTCCTGACACTTGCTGAGAGTCTGAGAACCACTGATCTAGACAATCCGGATAATTTAAACTTTTACTTCTGCCATTTCATTTGGCCACCTAACATCTACCAGGTCATGAAATATGGAATGTCCAATTGTGAATCAAAAGTATAGTTTATAACAGAAAGAAATTATCTGGACAACTAAAAATATATATATAGAAAAAATTAGCCGGGCATGGTGGTACATGCCTGTAGCCCCAGCTACTCCGGAGGCTGAGGCAGTAGGATCACTTGAGTCCAGGAGTTTGAGGTTGCTGTGAGCTAGGCTGAAGCCATGGCACTCTAGCCCAGGTGACAGAGTGAGACTCTGCCTCAAAAAAAAAAAAGTGTAGTTTATTATATCTCAAACAAGAAGCAGTACAATTAATCAAAGTGTGCACCTAAACTATCGACACAGTTTTGCCGTCTTAACAGTAGCTTGCTTATGCCAGCAGCGAAGAAGCCTGGAGAGCCAGTGGCCATGAAATCATGAAAGGTGTTTTCCACAGCTTGTTGAGAATGGAATATTTTTCCTTGCAAGAAGTGAGCTGGAAGAAGTGTTAGTCAGTTGGTGCAAGGTCTGGTGAATGTGGTGGATGATAGAGTTTCCAAGTCTAGCTTCTGTAGCTTGAGTAGCGTTGTTTGTGCGACATGTAGTCAAGCGTTGTCTTATAAGAGGATTGGCCTGTCTCTATTGACCAATCTCAGCTGCTTAATCACAAGCATCCTCATCATTCTGTCCAACTGGTTGCTGTAGACATCTGTTGTAATCTATTGACCAGGTTTCATGAAGCTATAGTGGATAATACCAGCATTGGACCAGACAGACACCATTAACTATTTTTGATGAATATTCGGTTTTGGACTGTGTTTGGGCACTTCATCTTCATCCAATCATTGCGCCAAATGCTTGCAATTGTCAACAAGAATCCATTTTTCACCACAGGTAGCAATACAGTGTAGAAATGGTTCGCCTTTATGTTGTGACAGCAAAGAAAGGCAAGCTTCGAGACCATTTTTCTTCCTGATGCTAGTTTAATTCATGCAGAACCCATCTATTCAGCTTCTTTGCCTTACCCATTTTACCCATTTGTTTCATATGGTCCAATATTGTTGGAATAGTCACGTCAAACCTTGCTACTAATTCACTCGTAGGTTGAGATGGATTCGCTTCCACTACAGCTTTCAACTCATCGTTATCCACCTTGGTCTCAAGTCACCCCATGTGGCTCATTTTCAAGATTAAAATCACCAGAATGGAACTTCTCAAACCAATGACGTACTGTGCGTTCATTAGCCACATCCTTCCCAAACACTTTGTTGATATTTCAAGCTGCTTGCACTGCGTTGGTTCCATGACAGAAGTCATATTCAAAAATAACACAAATTTTTGACTTATCCATGGTTTCACAAAAATTGCTCTAAAAAAATTGGAAAGATAATCACAAGCCAAACCACGTGTTTCAAAGACTGAGGATGTACCCTCACAATAAACATGAAACAAGCAGCGTCAAAGTGAAATGTCACAGATAGCAAATGTCAGATTTAGTAATTAAGGAAATCACACATTTCATACTAAATAACCTAATAATTATTTTCTACTCTTCTCTCCACTTTTGAGTATGGGTGAGAGGTAAAGAATGTCTTCTGCTGCAGAAAATGTCTGAAAGTATAAAATGGTGGATATTTGCTTTCCCAGCCATGCAGCCTGGTTATTCAAAGTGTATTTTCACTATATTTCCAGTGTCAATGTCATTCATCAATACAGCATACAGCTGAGTTAACAAAGATGTCTAAAAAGTCAAATTTTCAAACTTAGGTGAATTAAGCTGCAATCTTACTCCAGTCTCCACCTCCTGTTTCTCAGATCCCTTGGCAAAATCTTACCCTGAGTGCTCATAGCTAAAATAAGTAGTCCATGTCTTGTGCCTTCTAAGAGAAATGTGGGCACTGAAACATTGGCATTTCTTTACTTTTTTGCTCAAGGGCTGAGGACAGGCAGAATAAGCATGAAATTTAAGCAGCACTGACTTCCACCAGGGCCACAGCCCGCAGATCAGCCACGACTTAGGAACACTGGCCATGAGACGGCCAGTCAGTCCCTGCAGTGGGCAAGGCAAGGCAGGGTGGCGCAGGAGGACGCCAGCACCACTGGTGCCATGACAGCTCTCAGAAGGAAGGGACGCAGTAACAGTGGTTCACCTTCAGGCTGAACTCGATTTCTGTGTTTCCCATACTCACAAGCCACAGGCCCGCTAGGCATCTGGCTGAGGCAGCAGGAGATGAGAACTAGGTGCCCAGAGTCCTGACGCAGCACCGAACTCCCCCCAGCACCTCAACTCCCCCCAGGCCCTGGCACTTGCCCCACGGCATAACACAAGCGCGAGAGGGGGCAACACCCAGGAAGTCAGCCTTTGTCCCTCGGGGGAAACTCATGCTAACATTTTAAAATAAAGTACACAAACTGATGTTGTCATTGCTTTATTACTCACAGTTTGCAAACAATATTATATATATAAAAGTCATTTTAAAAACAATCAGTTTTGCTAGGAAAAAGTCCTTTTTTCCTTTGCATCATGGATTTCATTGTGACACCTGGGTCCTTTATGTTAAATATATTATTCCCGGAGGCACTGGGCAAACAGTGGAGGACTCTGAGTTCTCTACTCATAACCCCCTCAAGTCCCACCTCTTCCCTTACTTGGGTCGTCCACCTTAAAAACACAAGGAAAACACATATGTGGTCCCCGTGCCTGAGTCCTCTTCCCAACCTGTATGTGTCTAGAGATGTTGGCTTGGTTAGGAATTCAGAAGTTCTCCCAAAGTTCTCACTGACACCTCATAGAGAAATCTGAAACACAAAGAAAGAAACACTTAGCTACAGAAAAGTGACGAAATTATCCAAGTGTGCATTTTCAAAAATACAATCTAAAAATGGTTTGCAACCAGATGCACCTAAAAAGAAAGCTGAAACAGTCTATCTCACTAACAGTTTCTTGTGTAAAATGGAGTTGGAAACCCCAGGGCATGATCCTGGGCACCTCATGCAGCCTGCGGCAATGGTGCCCACCCGGCAACACCAATGCCAGGGACTCTTTCAAACTACTCTTCCTTATGCAGCGGGACGTGCTCTCCCTGCCAGCACCCACGATCCCAGCCTGCTTCTCCGCCACACAAGACAACAAGAGACACAAAAACTATTTTACCCACCAAGACACTCTATTGCCATGAGGTTTACCGTGCACCTCCGATAAACTGAGACCTTCAGAAAAGCCTCACAAGGCTCCAGGCAAGGCTCTGCTCCCCCCGCCCCCCACTCTCAGCCCCACCCAGGCCAAGGCATTTCTGTTCCCAAAACACTACTTGCGTTTCCCTTGCAGGGCACCTATTTTATTTCAACATCACTATTGGACTGTCCTTTTAGATCTGAATACATATTTGCAAAATTCCCCTTTTTCCCCACTTTTATCATCCAACAACTGCAACATGGCCCCAACACACTCTCCTCCAAGTGGGGACGTGGATAAGCTAATCTCTGATTTCCTCTTAGACACAAATGTCTCCTTTTCACACCAAATGACACCTCAGCTAGATTTTAAGCTGATAACAGTTATTCCATCGCCTTCTCATGTCCAGCAGTGCCCGTGAGAACACACGTGTCCGCCTGGAGCTCACCCTGTGGAGGCCACTCTGCCCAAGAGAGCCTCTCTAAGGTAAATGCAAATCAAGTGGCCGATTTACATTTTCTAATAATCACATTAAAAGAATGGTAAAAAGGGTGAAATTCACCTTGGAATATCTTCTTTAAACCCATTATATCCAAAATACATCAACCAGTAACCAATACAAAACAACCATGATGCATTCCACATTCTGTTTCTACACCAAGTTTACAGAATTACACCCGGGCCCATCTCTGCGCAGACTCGCCGCACTGACCGGTACACACCTAGGAGTTTTAGTATCTTCTCTTTATCCCTAGAACTTAGAAATTTTATTCAGAATTATTTAGGTTTAATTTCTTTTCACCAATCCCATCCAGAATTACTGAAAGAAAAAAAAAAAGAGAGAATCTTTAACATTATGTATTCCTTCAGCTCTGGGAACCCTCTCTGGTCATCTGTCGAACTTGTGCTTCTCCCTGACAGGAGGCCTCCGACTCCCAAGTCAGCTTCACGTGGTCACCTCCCGTCGGCGTTAACGTCCTGTCCTGGGCTCTCCCTCCAGCATGGTCCTCAGACCCTTGGGAGCTGGCTGTCAGCAGGGCCTGGTCTTAACACTGGCCGCTGGGGCTGCGGCTGACTGTCTTCCAAGACCCTCCCTCACTAACTGTCTGGCTTGCCCACCCGGCCACGGTGACAGCAGAGCTCTCCCTGCTCCTCCCAACTGCTGGGCCCCCTCCTGTGGCCATTTCTGTCTGTGCCAAGCTGGACACCACAGTGGATGCGGACAAGGTGGGCAGGAGGGCACAGGTATGCAGAGGCCGCCACACAGCAGCAGCCAGGACGCCTGGCCCTAAAGTCACAACAGGTGCCCACAGCCTTTTCAGGTCTCCCGGACTCAGTGGTGAGAAGACCTTGCCCAGGGTCAGCTCCCTGGGAGCTGGGAGGCCAGGACCCTCCCAGGGCCAATCTCCCTGGGCTTCTGCTGGACCCCTGCCACAGAGTCTCCTGCCTGAGCCCCCGTCCCCCAGGGAAGCAGAGTGCTCTGTCCACACCCAGGTTCCCCGACCCACCGGCTCAGCAGCACTGACGGTGGAGTTGAAACAGAGGGGAAATTCTCCAAAATCTAAAACTGATTTTTAATGACCCAAAAATATTATTTTCTCCTTAAGTGAGCATGACTTTTAAATACTTTAGAGAAAAATGTTAGGTTGGTTATCTTGGCAAAAGCACAGTAGTCCTTGGTGTCCGCAGGGGAGGGTCCCAGGACCCCTGTGGATGCCAAAACCCATAGGTGCTCAAGTCCCGGATATGAAACAGCATAAGATCGATCTGCCTACAGCCATGAACAGCCTCCTGTATGTTTAAATCATCTCTAGACTACCGGTGACACCCGATGCAACACAATGCTATGCTATGCAAATAGCTGTTATGCTGTATCGTTTAGGAGCAATGACAGAGCCGGTCTGTACGTGCTCAGTACAGATACGACCATCCATTTTTCCTTGAGTGTTTTCAATCCCTGGTTGGTTGAACCCACGACGTAGAGCCCACAGATACAGAGGGCGCCTGCACCGACCAGGCAGATGGTAAGTGACCAGCCACCCACGCTGACCCGAGCCAAGACTGGCCACAGTAATGACTGCTGGCCGCTTTCCCTGCACAGACAGATGTGGACAGCACACAGCTGACCGGTCAGGGCTAGAAGCCAGGCTGCACGTCTCTGACCGCGGGGGACCATGGAGGAAGGCCCTGTGCAAGCCAGGGGACTAAAGACTATTAAAGAATAGAATGAAGAAAACATGGAATTCCAGAGCTGGAAGGACAGGCCAGCGCTCTTCTCCCACGTGCACGTCCACCTCAACCCTAAAGCCCGCAAAGTGTGTCCAACACAAGGACCCAGACATCAGTCCTTCACTTGTACCATCTGCGCCTGGGCAGGACCACGTGCAGTGACCACAGCCATAGGAAGGGCAGAATCACTTCTCTAAGGAAAACAATTGATAAGATCAAAAGACATTGTATGTATTTATAAAGAGTGGCTTGTGAAGTTTTAATTATCCACACCAAGTTCCACTGGGTATTAATGACAGAAACATGCCACCACATAAACGATAGAAAGCACCCAGTCCCAAATTCATCTCATAAAAGGACCAGTAAAATTGCATAAAGCAGAATAAAATGAACTGACTTTCATTTATCAGTACTAGATAATAAGCACATGGCCACTTTCCAGAAAATGCTCCTCTCCCTCCAGGCCCTGTGACAAGGGTAGATGTTGGGGACCATGTCACCTCACCGTCAGAGCCCCTGCATATAGACATAATTATCATTAGTAATTTGCGTTCAATATTTACAGTTCACTCAATGGGAAAAATTCATGAAGTAATACAACCCTTAAATATTTATACTTCCATAATTTCAAATTATAAATTTATCACTATCTTCATACTATTTAGAAAAGGAATAAATTTCACATACTTGACGTTTAAACACACCAGTGCATTGGCAAACGCATGTGGCTGCTCCTGAGAAAGTAAGTTCAATTCACAACATGCTACACTACGTGAGGGAACCAAAATCCAACGAGATGCAATTTTTGGTCAACACCCAACAGACCAGTCAACAAAATACTAATGCTGCTGGAAAAACAACTGCATTAGTTGATAAGAAAATGTTTGCTTCTAAATGCCTCATTGCCTAAAATAGTGATTGCAGCAAGGGGTGGTCAGATCTTAAACATGTTTACTTGCCTTGATATCCAACATAAGATCAATAACATTTAAAAATAGTCTTAAATCTTAATTGTTTACCTTCCATTAGACTGATTTTTCTTGCGTCACCGATCTGTCAGGTTCATTTTTTGCGGAGACGCTAGCTTCTCTACAGTTCGCCCCTCGCACTTTTCAGAAAGACGCCGGTGTTCTTGTAGCCTCCCGCTTACCTTCCTGAGCTCGCTCCTCAAGGGAAGCCGGTTTCCACCACGGTCGGCACAGAGCCGAGAGCGCGCAAGTGCGGAAACAGGAAAAAAACGTCGCAGCCCGTTGCGTTTCCGAAGCGCGAGGTCTGGGTTTCTCTGGACTTCCTTCCCCCCCAACGCAACTGGCCCGACTCGAGGCCTGCCGAGAATGAGCGGGCGGGCGACACCCCGCCACATCCTCCCCAGGCTCCGTGCAGCCCCGACGTCACTCCTACCGAGCAGTCGCCACGCGGTGCGCCGACGGCGGAGACTGGCAGTGAGCGCTCGTGCGTGTGCGACCCGGACCTGTCACCCTGGCGTCTGGTGAACCGCCGACAACGCGCGTGTGGAACGCACAGGCACCCGCTGCCGTCCCGGAGCCGCACCGCGGCCCACACGCTCCCGAAACCGCATCTGCCGGTTCTGGGCGGCGGCGGCGGCAGCGAGGCCTCGCCCACCTCAGGGCGAGCGGCGCCTCGGAGCAGCACCCAGAGCCCCGCGTTCCCTCCGCGGGCGCCCCACAGCGGGCGCGGCACCGGCGGGGCTGCGTGCGGGTTCCCAGGGCCGAGCGGACGCAGAGCCCACGGCACACAGGGTGGCACCTCCCACCGGCGGGAGATAACCGTGCGCGGAATTCCCCACGGACGCACGGCGGCGGCCACGGCCCGGCACATGCGCAGAACGCACGCGGAGAGCAGTGGCGTCTCACCCGGGAAAGGCCGCGAGGACGCGTTGCTAGGGAGACCGTCCTGCCGCCGCGCAGGTGCCGCACGTGGCGACTGCGCCTTACGGCTCGGCAGGGCGCGCGTTCCTTACACGCTGCTCCGCGTCTGTAGTACTCAGCGAGTGAACCGTACGCTACGGACGTTAATAAAGAAACCAGGAGCCACTCTACGTCAGTAAACTCGAACATCTAGATCAGCGCATTAATTTTATGTGAAATTATAAGTTACGCTGATTCAGGCAGAAACCGGAACTCAGACTAAACCGGCGACACGAGGGACTCGGGGAGCACGACCGCACGGCCCGCTCCACGCCGGAGCCGAACACCAGCCGCCCGACCTCGCGAAACGCGCGGGGACACGGCTCGGAAACTCGCCGCGAGGTATCGCAGCTTCGGCCCGGCCGGCGGGGAGCCTGGACGCCGCCACTCCGACCGACCGCGGAAGGCCGAGCGCGCCTCGCAGACCCGGGCGCGAGTCCCCGGCAGAGACCCCCCTGGCCATGCCAGCAACGTGCCTGTGTTTTCGCATCCACGGGGGCCCAGGGCCAGGAGCAGCTGCTTCCCACATCGGCTCACGGCTGTAGAGGAAGCCGGCCTTGCTGCTTTGGCTGGGCTCAGTCTACCTGCCCTGCAACTCTTCCTCTCGCGCCAGTGCAGTTAGGGCCCCTGTGTGGACCTCCTGGGCTGGGGCAGAGACTCTGGGGCTGTGGTGAGGGTGCCGCGGACATCGGGGCGGCCCCAGGAGGCAGCAAACAGGACGCGGCTGCACGACCCGGGGGCGCAGCCCCGAGTGGGAGCCGGCAGGAGCCTCGCCGTGCTGACGCCACGGTGGCCTGGCGGCTTCACTCGGCGCAACAGACGCGCACTCGCACACCTTAGCCAGCCAGGTACTTGCCCGTGATGTGGGCTGAGGTTAAAATATCACGTGTATATTGTCTAAGCCCCTAACAACTGGAAAAAGACTAACCAAGTGTTTTAAAAATCTAAAATGTTCTGAGAAACTAAGTTTTGTTACTTCATTTTTATTAGGAGCTCCCAGATAAGCTATTAATGTCAAGGCCTCATTTCCCTGAAAACAGTGATAAAAATCAGGATAACAGGACAGGAATCTATGCAGTAACCCTTCGGTTAACTGTAACAACCCAATTCCCGTATCCATTTGTCAACCTCATTCTCTATACTTAATGCTCATTTCACCTTACTAGAAAGTCATGTTTATAAATACATGTGGGAATTGAGGTATTAAAGTGATCACTAAGTGTATTTGTGCCTACAACAAGACTAGTCTATAAAAAGCCACATGTTGGAAGTTTATTCATAAATTAGCAACTTAGGATTTTGAAAGCCTTTCTCCAAAGGAGTGGTTTGTTTCCCAGGCACATCAAAACCTGGACCACCCAGCACAGAGCTCTGTAACACTCACCTTTGTGGCTCATAAAACAGCAGGAAGACACTGTTTTTGTGGCTGATCCAAAAGCCACACACATTCGTAGCAGAGTCTGCAGGAACAGGCAGAGCGGGCCCCGCCCGGAAAGTCAGCCAGGAAGCTGCTCACAGCAGCAGTCCCGTGGCACAACACACTTCCGCTGGGCAGGGAGGGGGCACCCGCCCCCAGTGTGCACGTCTGTACACTGGGTGCCTATTCTCAGGAAACACCCATGGTCTCAAAAATGCAGCAACCACCAAAAACAATGTCTACTTCTAAAACCACGTACCATCAGAGGACAGCATCAAAACGGAAACACGACATCACATGCCCCCGCCCAGAGAGCGGCCAGCAGTGCTCAGACCGTCCCATCGGGAGTCCACCTTGTGCTTTACCTTTCGATGCTGTCCTCTTCCAAGGTGATCTCCATGAATGTCTTCAGTTTTCTGTGAACTGTAGCTGCAACTTCCTTCACTTTGGAACTTCTGTGTTTACCTAGGAAGAGTATAATGAAAGCCAGAGAAAAGACATTCACATCACCACACAGGACAGACACGCTCTGCCATACACGTGGGTATGCTTTCCAAAAGCTGGGCTTCCTCTTCCTTCCCTTCGCGGCGACCCACTTACTGCCCTGCAAGACAGTGAATGTCCCTTCACAGGGCCGTCGCAAAGCTCACACCTTTACGAAAGCAGCTCGCTGGCTGTGAGGGAGAGTTCGAGTGGCCCTCACCCCACGGGGCCACTGGCGCAGCACCCTGTCCATGCTGTTGAGCTCACGAGTGCCTCCACCAGAAACGACAACTACCACATTTTAGGGTTAGTCCCCAGTTTAAATTTCACAGATATTTAAGGACCTACTAAGTGCTGGGCACTGATCAGCATCTGGCCTCCGCCCCCACACCCTTCTCATGTGGAGAAGCCCCTCACTCTGTGATCTCAACTCAGGGAGGCCTTTAGGGAAGTCTGTTCTGATGCCCAACTTTGGTCAAACTAGTGAAAAAGTTTTATCATCAGTCAGGCACGGTGGCTCACGCCTGTAATCCCAGCACTTTGGCAGGCCAAGGTGGGAGGACTGCTTGAGGCCAGGAGTTCAAGGCCAGCCTAAGCAAGAGTGAGAACCTCTCTCTGCTAAAAAATAAAAAAATTAGCCGGTACAGTGAGGTGTGCCTGTAGTCCCAGCTACTCAGGAGACTGAGGCAGGAGGATCACTCGAGCCCAGGAATTGGAGGCTGCAGTGAGCTATAACGACGCCACTGCACTCCAGCCTGGGAGACAGAGCGAGAACTTGTCTCAAAAATAAATTAAAAAAAAGAGAACCAGTAGACAGACTAAATATCAACACCAAAATGTCCATCATGAACAAAAATAAATTCAGATTTTAAAATATAGGCAATACATGACAAACCAATAGAAACTCAATTCTGAGGCAGAGAGAGGAATACTTTAACAGTCCAGTGGCCAAGGTGAAAGGCAGGAACCGCATCACATGCACAGGACGAGCTGAGGAGGTGGCCCTGGGGGGGTGCGGGGGCACCGCAACCAGAGAACTGTGGGAAGCTGGTCTGGCAACAGCGGTTCCCAAACATCCCTAACCATGCCTGGGAGGTGCACCCAGCACCACCCAGATGACAGGCAAACGTGACCAACCTTTATTAATAACCAAAATGATGTGCACGACAGCGGCGAGGCACAAGATTCCTTCTATGTCGTCAGACACCACACATGCCCTGAGCTCATCCAAAAATGACCTGTAAAAAAAATCAACAAACGCCATAGTGCATAGTCTAGACTCTGATGCTTTACAGGGAAACAGACACAGCCAAGCCCACCAAGAACCACAAAGCCCAGTTCTCAGATAACACAGACTTGGCAGCGCTCGCCCCGTCCTTCTCACTGTACGTGAGCGAATCACAGGGCAGACGCTGAGCCAGGGGCACTGCTGGCGGGAGAGGACAGTGTGGTGCAAGTGGAAGAGCTGCCCCGCCTGCCCTTGACACACACGAGAAAGATTTAATGTGTTGGGAGATAACTTCATAGCTGCTAAAGACGGTGCTTTGGAAAGTTTTCTTTGAACGTATCTACCATTAAAGCTACTCCCCGTCAGTCCTAGTGTACCACAGCAAACCTGGAACTGTGGTCCAGTGACATGCGGAGGCTGCGCGCTGGAGGGAAACGGCACTGCTGTCGTGTTCCACGTTAACACTTGGTGTTTCTCTCTTAACTGAATTGTAGTTTGACAGGTGTAACCAAAAACTACTTAGATGGAAATACTTTAATGTTCTAACTTTAACGTTAGAATTTTTCTTTGCGTAAGTTTAGTGTAAACATTTTCAATCACTGATAGAGAAAATCCTACGGAACATTTTTCTCATAGAAAACAATGCACCTTTGGAAATGCGAGAGGACAGCAGCAGCAGATGGGGCTCACACGGCGGTTACCTGACCACGCCTGGGGACTTCATGACCATTCCTATCAAACACCTTGAGAACGGCGGGAGGTCAGAAAGACGCTCTGGAGGGGTAAGCGCTTCTACATCAGAAACCTAAAAGAAAGTTCCAGATCAGTAAGTTACAAACTGAGACTGGGCTAATTACTTACTTTACATTACTTCGGGTTTGCTTCAACACCTGAGACAAGCTTTCCAGAGAAGTTCAAAAGAATTACCTTTTCTAACTGCTGACATGTCTACAATAATGATGAATAATCTATTATCATAAACAGCCGTGTCTTATTCTGTGAGACAGCAATAAAGGAAAAAAACATGTCATTCGATAGGCCTTTTGTCTAAGTCTTTAGTTTGTTACCGTCTATAGCAAACAGTGTGTCTCTAGGCAGCATGATGGCCGTTGTGGACGGAACCCTTCCCGTGGGTGGCCGTGCCATGCACTGCGAGGTGAGCAGCATCCCATGCCCCCACCCGCTGTGACAACCCTGAACATTCGCCGACATCGCCAGTGTGCCCTAGAGGGACAGAGGCAAAATCCCGCAGAGAAGCACCACTGGCCTGGAGCCGCCAGGGCGCCTGCCTGGACCAATGCCCCTCTGATGAACAGTCCACGTGGGGAGTCCCTGCCCAGACTGCCTGCTCTGAGTGAGGCTCAGGCCGCGTTCTGCCCTAACAGCTCAGGTGTGAATGAGGCTGCCCTACCCGTGTGTATCCCCACCACTGTCATTGGCCTGATTCCTGGCTTTAAGACAGCCGGAGACTTCACGGAGGTGGGACTGGCCACACTTCTAACGTGCTGTCCCGCATGGCCTCTGCTAGGGGTCACAGCACAGAGATGGATGTTAAAGTCAATCAGTATACATGAAATCACACTGTTTCTCTTTACAACACTCTATATCTTAAAATACATGTAAATGCATTTCTTACACTGTGAGAGAAAAGACTACTGACTGGTTAACATAAAAATAATAAAAGTCTATCTAGAGATTTTTAGCCTAAACAGGAGCAAAACATACAACAGCACTGGAGAAGGAGAGCACAGCTGTGAGGCTCCCACGGTGTATACGACAAGCGTCATTCCGGAAAGTAACTGGGGTGAGTTAAACATGCACACTGAACTCTAGAGAAACACTAAAAAATTACAGAAGGATAATATATAAGCCAGCAGAGAAGAGAAGATGGAACAGCAAAAACACTTAGCTCGTCAGAAAACGGCAGCAGAGGAAGAAACGCAGAGTGACCAGCACGGATGAGCCGACATTCAACAGAGAGCACCTCCACACGCTGACCTGGGCCCAACCTGTCAACAGTCTCCTACAGTCACACAGCCACAACCACTCCGAATAAAAGGCAAAGATCATCACGACGGATCTTTAAACCCCCACCCATGTGGTGTTTATAAGAAACACACTTTAAAAATAAAGAAAAGTTACAAGTAAAAGGATTAGAAAAAGATTTGCTATGCTAACAGGAAGCACAAGACAGCTGGCTTGGCATGAAAATGCCACAGTGGACTTCAGGATGAGAGTGTCACAGGAGATAAAGAGAACTTCATAATAACATGGCAGTCATTTCATCAAAAAGACATACGTCTTACACGTGTATGGACCCAAAAACAAAGCTCCCAAATCCATAAAAAGAAAATTGAAAGAATTAGTGAAAAAAGAGACAAATCCACAATCACAGCTGGGACAAGTGAACATGTTGGTGAGGAAATAGAACAGAGGTCAGCAAAATTTTCCATAAGGTAGAAAATAATAAATATTTACATAAAATAGTAAATATTTCTGCTTTGTAGGCAAAGTTGCAACGATTTCTGTCATAACCACTCAACCATCTCCTCTGTTGTGGCACAAAGGCAGCCACAGAAGACCGAGCCAATGGCACGGCCGTCCAGTAGGACTTCCACAGGCCTCGTGTGACCCTCGGCCGTTAGTCATCTGTAACTGTCAGCTACATGGCTTGCTGGAGCAGACACAGCGGGTTTTTATTCTACGTATAACCTAGTAATTACTTTCCTAAACCAGTGAGCTCCCTTCAAGCTTGAAGGAGGGCCTTAAATTCTATTTAATGTTTTAGAATTTAGTCAACATTTTATTAGTTGTAATTTTATATTGCAAAACTCAGAATTTATAACTAAACACATATAATTCTATGTTATTCCATCAGATTTCATCTTTTCCTATGAAGAAAGCCTATCCTGGTTTCTACTGTCTTCTTCAGTTACCACCCCAGGCCCACGCTCAGCTGTATCTTTGGGTGAGGAAGAAGAGAACGCCTTGAATATTCAACCGGGTAAAACATCACTTTTTGCGTCAGCTTGAATCATCGTCCTGATTATGACAATCTTTAATAATTTCTGCATTAATAATAATTATCTTCCAGTCATCTATAGCTAGGAAGGAAAATAAAACAGTAGCAATGAAGAAATTATCTGTCTAAACTGATATCAGAAGTTTGAATTTCCGATGCTTAGAAATGAAAGAAGGGGAGGACTAATAATAAGCCCAACGGTGGAAGAGACGCAACCCCCCACAGCAACACAGCCCAGGAGCAGCCAGTGTTCTGCTCACCACAGCCGCAACCGCGCCCATCTTCTCGGGAGGGAAGGATCTTAAGAAAGCATCAACTCATTTAAACCTCTAAAATACAGCAAAAGAAACATTCAAGGGTAAGGACTAGTCCCCCTTTCATCAAGGCTGATAACATGAGGTATAGCTGCTAGGAAAGTGTACCACCCACTAAAGTTTGAGTTTTTACTTTGAAAAACTTAAAAATGTGCTACTAGAAACAGTAGCTGGTAGGGTCAAGAGAGACACAGCAGCTTCAAGATCCGTGTACTTCACCTTCCGCAGCTGGTGGCTTATCTCAACCACGGGTCCTGCAATCAGCGTGGAGAGCACGCCGCGGTGCATGGCAGTGTCCGTGTGCCAAGACTGAACAGTGGTTACGAATTCATGAAGAGGAGTCTGAACTGAATACAGGAGCTACAAGGAAAGCACATCAGTTGCTTTTAGCAGAGCTAAAATATCATGTTTTTTTTTTTAAAAAAAAGCCAAAAGACACTATACAGTCAGTATTCCTGCTGCCCTCCCCTGGGATCTCAGGAGGCACTGCAGACGCCTGCTGTGTCCTCCCTGCTGTGACTCAGACCTCTCAAGCACCAGGGCCAGCAGAGGACAGCCAGGACCACAGCCCATCAAAGCCAGGAAAAACCCTCCGGAACAGGGGCCTCGAGAGGAGGGCAGTAGGGAGGGCAGACGTCAAGGACGCTGGGCAGGGCACCAGCCGCCGGCCCCGCACGGCCACCCAAGGTTTTAGCACCAATTACGTAAACAGATCACAGACACTTGAAACAACTCATCAAAAACAGGAACATTTTAAATTAATTCGAATTGAACTAGACTAGAAAAAATATGGGCAATAACCATCGATTATCCCCATCAGCTAAGGACAGAGTAAAACTGAAAGTCTTTAATATTTCGTAAATGGCCTCCCGTTTAAGCAATTCTTTAAATCTTCATTAAAAAGTAATAGCTTGTTGATATTTTTAAACCACTACTTGGAAAAAATAATGGCTCCCTCTGATAACAACACGGTCTTGTCCAGGAGATGGCACTGCATTATCTTCAGGAATAAAGCAAATCCAGATGTGGGTTTTCCTTGTGAGTCGGTTACATAATCTCACTCCACACAGGAAGGCCCACGCACAATGGAAGCATAACCCCTGACAGCAGTCAGCATTCGCCTGGACAAGGGGTCTGTCACTCTACAAATAATCAAAATTAACATCTTCTTAAGTGTGTTTTATTTGGAAAATTCTGTGAAACAACAGTTGAGCACTCGAGGCCTACAGCAACCAGTCCTCTCTCTGCTTCCTGTCCTGCTGGCTGGTTGTGACCTGAAATCGTGAAATCCTGTTTCAAGACTGATGGGCAGAATCTGAAAGGGCTGGAGCTCTGGACCTCCCTAGCCACTGAGGGTGCCACACCAGGAAGGACGGCACCTAGCAACAAGCCCCTACACCCGATGCTGCGCGTCACTCGAGAGCAAACAGCACAGCTCGCTGTGCCTGCGTGTAGCAGCTGAGATCTCCACACGCTCCGGCCCCTAGAGTCCCATCTGGCGACCCGTCCTGGGAAGGCCTCAGTACCTGCAGGCCGTCTTCCGGTTGCTTCCTGAAGCTCCGTGCGATACATTCCAGCATTTTCTGAAATACTTTCTGGACTGTGTCAAACAGCATTGTAACTTCTTCATCTGAATCTGTTTTCTGAATCAAGGGACTTCTAGTTATCTCTTTCAGAATGTCAAGAAGCAATGAAACATAAAAAAATCCCTTCACTAGAAAAAAATTGGAAAAAAATCAGTTATCTAATCACAGAATTTAGTTAAAATCATGACATATTTTTCACTTAACACATGTATATGACAGTGATGTAAAAGAGATTGTTACTGGTGCGCCAATACCAAAAACCAGGCTGACAGGATTAATCTAAATTCTAACCTAAATAGATAAATAAAGCCTTTGCTTCGTGTGTGTATAAAACCAACACCCTCAGTAACAGCAGGGGTGTGTTTGACGTAGCCCTGAACTAAGACCGTGTCCACGGTATGTGGGAACACCTCAGCCAGCAGTGTGGCTCTTGCACACCTGGACTGGAGATCAGTGTGGTCCCTCTGCTACATCTTTGAGGAACAGATCTCCCTGTGTAATGAAACTGGCTACCTGGGAGATCTAAAATTCTAGTTAGCTTCTCAAAAAAGTAAATTTTATAAATACTAAAAATAGACTCAGTCCTTAGGGGGGAAAATTCCCAAATGATAAGTTTAAAAAATTAAATCATTTAACTGTTTCAATCAATAAGCTCTTAAGAATAAAATGCTGGGCCGGGCGTGGTGGCTCACGCCTGTAATCCTAGCACTCTGGGAGGCCGAGGCGGGCGGATTGTTCTGAGCTCAGGAGTTCGAGACCAGCCTGAGCAAGAGCAAGACCCCGTCTCTACCAAAAATAGAAAGAAATTAATTGGACAGCTAAAAATATATATAGAAAAAATTAGCCGGGCACGGTGGCGCATGCCTGTAGTCCCAGCTACTCGGGAGGCTGAGACAGTAGGATCACTTGAGCCCAGGAGTCTGAGGTTGCTGTGAGCTAGGCTGACGCCAGGGCACTTGCCCCAGGCAAGAGAGTGAGACTCTGTCTCAAAAAAAAAAAAAAAAAAGAATAAAATGCTGTTTTCACAATAGAGTTATAAAGGATTAAGAAAAAAGCTAGATGACTTCAAAAACTAATATTGGTTCTATTTAACATTTAGTCCTTCACTTTGGGTATGTTAAACCAATGAAGTAACCTTGCTCGTAATTAAAGGTTAACTGCAGGACACTGACCGACACCTGGTCAGAGCTCAACTTCAGTAGCAGCACCGAGAGGAGGATGCTGGGGGGGGGGGTGTATTTAAGCCCATGGGAATGAGACTACAGACGGATTAACTAGAAACTGAACTACAGACTTACTGAATCCAATTTTCAAAACTTAATGTTGAATTTACTTAATGTTATCATTTTCTGCCTCTTCTAGCAAATAATCTAGGCTTAAGGAAATGCAAACATCAAATGCTGAAGCTTCTACAGAGCTCAGAACCGAACGCAGCACTAGGATGTTGAGTGAAAACCATCCAGAAACAGGTCGGCACCACAGAGGTGGCGGGGCAGGAGGCTGCCGTCAGGGGTGGGGCCAGGTAGGCCCCAGCTCAGGAGAACCTGCCTTTGCCAGAGACTGCGCAGGTGGCCTGGCGCTTGCTGCCCTGGCCCCAGTGGCTCAGGGGCTGCCCTCTCGTTCGCTGAGCAGGTCTGATCCAACACCAGGCAGGTGGTAACCCTGGTACCACGTTGTCAGCTGCCGGGGTCACCCGTGTGGCCCCTTCCCTGGGGGGTTGCCCCATGTCGCTCCTTCCCTGGGGCCATGGTTGGGGGGAGCACATCACCAACAGCTCCTGACCTCCCCAACCCGCAGGGGCGTGTAGCCAGCAAGGGCCCGCCCGTGGGGAGCTCTGCCAGCAATGCACGGAGCACAGGGAGCCCCAAGGGCCCATCAGAGACACTGGGTGCCATGTCTGGCGCAGAAACAGCTGTGAACCTCCTGGCTGCATCAGCCAGAAATCCCTTTTCCAGCACATGCTAGTGTGTGTCACACGTCTGTCTCTTAAAAGTGAGAGTCCACACCTGCGTGGTGTGGGGGACTGAGTTCGGGTGTTTGTGGCTCTGAACCCCCCTTGGTGAGCGAGGCAGCAGTACCTGTCTGCATGATCCCAAGAGCCCTCTGCAGAAGCTGCAACTGAAACGCACGGTCGCCAAGGCCAACCATAACCACGTCTTTACACACCGCCAGGTACGTCTGGAAGAGACACATGCAATTTACCCACAAAGGCCATAAAAAAGGGAGTAAGTCCAGCCCAACAGATCCTTTCACTTCTGACGTACCAGTTACCTCTCAAAGCAGATATTCATAAAGGAATTTCCATAAAGATACATTAATTTTCATTTTTGTTTCCGTAAGAAATCTAGGGACATATTTTATGTAATTCCGAAAACATAATTGAAGACCTAGTACATGCAATGTGTAAAATTATGCAGATTATGCTTTGTGAGTAGATAAACTCTAGATTAACAGCTGCCATGGTAAGTGTTTAAGAAGAGTAACACTAATGTCTAAAATTACCACTTTAAAATAGAAAATGAAGTCCTGAAATGCATAACGAACTTGGTAAAGAGAAAGGTTTCTGTATCTTAAGACTTCTAACCTGGATAATTTGCTGATATACGACCTTGTGAAGCTTCAGATAGTCTTCTTCTTGATCTTGAATAAAAGGTAAAACTTTGCTTTCTAACCAAAAGCCAGTGTCTTCCAAAATGGACAGATAAACTTTTCCTTCTGAGAACTGTCCAACAACGAAAAGATAAATCGGTAAGGGAAGGGCTTTGCCAATACGCTACTTCTGCTACCAGAGCCGGACGCAGGCGCACCTTGTGCTGGAGGTGAATGCTCAGACGACAGTGCAGACAGAAGGCTCGCAGGGCTGCCGCCTCGCTGAAGTGACGCGGTCTCCCCGCTGGCATCTGCAGAAGTGACTCCAGATCTGCCTGTAACGCAGAAACTCTCAGGGCCACATTCTCAGAGTCACCACAACATCCCACACGGCCAGCACCGTCGGAGCACCCGAGCCCCCGGTGAACCAGAGAGACGCCAGCTCTGGTGCAGCCCCACCTCTGCTGCCCCGGCACGAGCTGCTGCATGGCGTGAGGAACGCACAGCCAGGTAAGCAGGCCCAGCGTCCACCTCCTCTGCCTGCGCACTCTGCGCCCCTACCCGCCTCGCACCCAGCACTGCTCAAACGAGGCTTTGCCTTGGACACGACCAAACTTGACAGCAGCAATGGGGGGAGGTGGGAGGCGGGCGGTCCTGCAGGTGACGGCCTGAGCCTATCCGGGGGACCAGTTCTCCATCAACGGTGGGAGCAGAGCAGGAGAGAACCGTGTGTGAATCTCACCCCAGTGGTGTGCTCTGAGAGACACAACTGTCCGCCTGACTCCAGCACCCCAAAGCCTCTTCCAGAACCCCAGGTTCTATTCACACGGGAAAGACAGGGTCGGGAAACCGGGCCTGAGCCTCATCTCAGTGTCCTGGTCCACAAACGGAAGGAACTGGACGAGATCACTTTCATTCCTTTCCGGCTAGAAAAACTTGGTAGCACCACAGATACAAACATCTACATCTTGCTTCATCTCTGCCATCACACGAGTTCACTCAACTTTCAGGGTACAAAGTTACCTTCGACGTCTCAAGTGCTTTTAAAAGGCTGTTAAGTTTTTTCTGGGGAGCGGAGAGTAGGCTGTCCCGGTTCTGCGGATGGGTCAGCAGATACTCCATGTAAACCAAGGCTAGCTCGGGTTTCACAGGGCGTGTGTCATGGATCTGCACTTTACGTTTAGAAGCTGCGTTACTCTGGAAGGGAGGAGAGGCATAAACTGGTAACTAAAGCACACATCCCTGGAAAAGCCTGATTTCTAATACGTGGTTATTCTCATTCTCCAAGTTTTAAAGAAACATGATGGGAACACACCTTGGCCTGGGGGTGCTCCCCGGGCAGCCAGTTGTCAAGGAGCTCCAGCACGTGCCCCACCTGCCCCCAGGCGCACAGGCAGTCCAGCAGGGTGCAGTAGCTCCTGTCCACGGTGCCCTCCTCCTGGCTCCTCAGGGTGGGAATCACACTGCAGCTGGAAAGCACAGGTATCAAGTCAGATCTCGTAGTTCAACAATCCCCCACTTCCCAAAAGGTAAGGGCAATCCAGAGCTAACCACTGAAGGTCACCGGCCCTTTCTATGTTCTCGACCCGCAACGCTCTACAAGGTAGGGGTCGGGAGCTGTTTCCCAGTTATGCCCGTCAGCTGAGCCCCGTCTGAGACAAGGCAAGATGGCAGCTCTGGGCCACACCGGCCACACCAGCCCCTGTGCCCTCTGCCTCTGGGACACCTGTTGGATTCTAGAGCAGAGTTCCTAATCTTGGGGGACAATCCTTATTTAGCATCAGTAAGCATTTTTTCATAAATACAAAGAGAGATAAATTCTACTGAGATAACAACCAACACTTTAGCCACAAGAGCAAGCCACACGTGTAATTTGAAGTTTTCTGGTACTCGCATTTTTAAGAGAAACAGGTGAAATTAATTTGAATAACATACCTAACCCAATCTACCCAAAATATCGTTTTAACATGTAACCGACATTTTATATTCTTTTCCCACCAAGGCTCCGGCTCTGTGTTCTGTACTCACAGCACATCTCCACTCAGACCTCGCACCTGTGTTAAGAACAACCCCCGGCTTTGCAGTGGGGCACCAGCTTCAGTGCACAGCGTCTCTGCCCACCCACGGGCAGAGGGAAGGGCAGAGGCCGTGTGCCAGCACTGCTCACTGTGCACGAGGCATTCGGCACACGGTGGACGGTCCAGTTTCACTGCTGCACGTACCTGAACGGGGGCACGGCTGAGGCAGGCAGGAAGGACATCAGCATGAACAGAGGTGTCTTGCAGCGATCGTCCTATGAGCATGAAAAGGAAAACAAGACAGGCGTGTTTAAAACCAGGAAATGCAGAAAGCCTTTCCACATAACTTCCTAAGAATGATTTTCAAAGGAGCTCAGTAAGAACCGCAGTAATCCTTCCAGTGTCCGAAAGGAACGAGCCAACCTTATGCTCGAGGGGTAGAGAAGATTACCTGACAAGTATCATCAGACTTGACATAACACGCTACAATGTTGCAAGTCTTTGTTAAGCCCCTGCTGTGTACCAGGTACCAATCTAGAAAATACATCAGTAACCAGAACAGATGAAATCCCATGTTGTCATGGATGAGTTTACCAGAAAAAAATTTGACTCTGTACACATGGTATCCTGAACGTAAACCTCAAGAAGGAAACTATTCAAAGGAAACTTCATATGACAATCCAGAATATGTTTGGAAAACAGTCTGGTTTAGTGGGAAAGGCACGGCAGATCCCCAACCTAACAGCTGGTTCCACACAGAGGACAGGGGCTGCACTCACTTTTCTCTGCAGGATGGACAGAGGCTGTTGGAAGAGCACAATGGACTGTCCCACAGGGAACCCTAGCGCAGGGCCTGGCACGTGCTAAGCGCTCGGTACACTGCAGCTGTATTATAATCACCCCAACAGCACAGTACAGAGTGGTCCGGCCTCCACCAAGAACACTAAGAAATATTCTTGGCCAGGCACAGTGGCTCAGGCCTCTGAGAGGCCTCTGAGAGGCCGAGGCAGGAGACTCACGTGAGGCCAGGAGTTCAAGACAAGCCTGGGCAATATAGCAAGATGATGTCTCTACAAAAAATTAAAAAATTAGCCGGTGTAGTGGCACATGCCTGTAGTCCCAGCTATTCAGGAGGCTGAGGCAGGAGGGTCACCTGAGCCCAGGAGTTCAGGCTGCAATGAGTTATGACCGCACCACTGTACTCCAGCCTGGGCAACAGAGCGAGACCCTATCTCTTAAAAAAAAAAAATTATTAGCTGGGAGAATGAGGAAATGGTGAATCCTAGAGGAAACAGGAATAACAATTTTCCTGAAAATATACATGACACCGAAACAGGCCCCAAATCAAAATGTATCTGTAATTAATTTGTATTCAGTTACAGGGAACCTGTCTTTAGCCGCAAATTCCAATAAAGGAAGAAACTATTTCCTCGCTATCACAAGCAGACTGAGACTCACAGCTGACTCCACGGTGTGGCTTGAGTGTCGTCTCTGCACTTGGAGGAGGACATGGTGTTCCTGAGCCCCTGGCAACTGCCATGCCTCTTCCCAGAAACACTGGGAACTAACAGAAACCGGGGCCCCACCTGGGCCCCGAGGCCACGCTGCCCATCTGCCAACCCACCCTGTGTCCTACGTGAGCTTCTGTGCTTCCTCCGAGATTTCTGGAATAACACTGGTTTCTCAGCCCAAGGCAATTATTTCAGCTTCTTAATTTACTGGTAAGTTCGGCAACTAAAATGATTCACCTTCTCAGACAGGCCACGCTCTCACCTCAGAGTCACAGAGACAGGTGAGGAGCTCGTGGCCCCAGCACATCGGTGGGCAAAAGGGAGCCGAGAGGCACTGGGAAGAGAAGGGTGGGCCTGAGACCTACGGCCTGTGTTTAGACCATGCTTTCTTCACAGTTGGGAATAAATGTGCATTTTTACCTATTAGTCCTTTTTTTTATTTGGTTTGAAATATGGAACTTCCCTCTGAAGAAAAAGGTCAAGGGATGAGAAGGCTCCCTTCACCCAGATGGAAATCCCACACACGGAGGGTGGGGGCGGCCGGAGGACACAAACTGCCTCGGGTGGAGGAGCACTTTCGAGACTGAACTTCCACAGATCTATACGACCATGGCCCTGAGAGCCACGGCAGCAAGTCCACAGACCATGGCAAGTGTGTGAGGTGGTACGTACATTATTAGCTTGGTTTAGTCGATCCACAATATGTGTCTATCTCAAGACATCATTTTGAGCACAATAAATATATATAGGCTTTTGTCAATTAAAAGTTAAAAAATTATTTTTTCAAAAAAAGAAATCACACCCATGGCTATGTTTGCCCCAACACCACAGACACAGTTCAGTTTCTTTTTTTTTTTTTTTTTTTGAGACAGAGTCTCACTCTCTTGCCTGGGGTGAGTGCCGTGGCGTCAGCCTAGCTCACAGCAACCTCAAACTCCTGGGCTCAAGCAATCCTACTGTCTCAGCCTCCCGAGTAGCTGGGACTACAGGCATGCGCCACCATGCCCGGCTAATTTTTTCTATATATATTTTTAGCCGTCCGATTAACTTCTTTCTATTGTTGGTAGAGACGGGGTCTCGCTCTTGCTCAGGCTGGTTTCGAACTCCTGAGCTCAGAACGATCCGCCCACCTCGGCCTCCCAGAGTGCTAGGATTACAGGCGTGAGCCACTGCGCCCGGCCAACACAGTTCAGTTTCTTCAGGGACGTGCTTGCTTCCCGGATGCCACCAAATGCCTCAGTGACACTGCCCTGAGCTCAGCGATGACCTGCACTTTCATGTTCCCCAAATCCTTTCTCACACCCCCCAAATCAAATCAGATGCTGAAATGACGTCACCGACCATTAGAGACAGGAGAATCGAGGGCTCCCCCGGACATTGCTCTGGGTGCTAAGGTCGGGAGGTGGCGACACAGTGTGCACCCCAGGAAGAAGGAGACTGCAGGACGCAGGAGACACTGCCCACCCTCCCCTCACAGACCCAGGGACGTAGACGCAGCCTCAACACGCCTCGTTTCGCAGGATGGCTCCAGACTCACCTGGAAGACTTTCAGGTACTCAGGGAGGACGGCGGCAAACTTGTTGACGGTGTACACTCGGGCCTCCCCGTTGTTCTCCATGCTCCTGTGAATGCTCTTCCAGAGGATCACGATGACCTCCAGCAAGCCCGCCATGGACGCCACGTCATTCACAGACAGCGTTTTGTCCAGAACCTGGGATATAGGCAATGTTGTTGTGGAAGAATCTCTCTTTAAAACCCGGTTCGGAACCGGAGACAGAAAGCAGAAATGTAGAGAATGCCAAGTCTATTTCCGTGTCATAACATGATTTTACTCCCTACTTTAGAATCTCTCTTAGGGAAGTGAGTTTGCTTTTAAAAGCCCAGCCTATTCACAGGCTGTAAAGATGAGGACAAAAGAGATTTAAAAAATACAAAAAAAGCCCACCCAACAAATAACTTCCAAATTAACCCTACATCTTTTACTTTTTTCCTTAGATCTCCCTTACAGGTCAAATTAACCCTACATCCTTTAAATTAACAGTTTATCTGAACTAAAACTCCTCTAAAGATCAAAATGTATGAATTACCTTTTCTATCTAGGAATGTAACACTATAGAAACCACGCCTTTTCTTTCTCTGTGTCTTCTGACTTGTTAACAGACGTCACTTGCTACGATGACGCCCTGCACTCCAGCCCAGGCAAGAGTGAGACCCTGTCTCACCAAAAAAAAAAAAAAAATCACTAAAAAAGGGGCTTACTGGGGGGGAAAAAAGGATGTTACTTTTCACCACAAGCCTCAGTGTGAGTGGGGGGCACCCCCCGCCCACTCTGCTCACAGCTGCAGATGCCCTTTCAGTGCAGCTGCCTGCGCCCTGTGAGGACTGAGCACCACGGACCCCCACAGTCGAGGGCAACTTTGGTTTGTTTTAAAAGAAATGCAGCTACTTCCGTCTTCCTGAGCTTAGGCTGCTGGCGTGTGGTCACCCCTGCTCTGGATGTTCGGCTTAAGCCACAGGGGACTCTTATAACTCCCCTTCTCCCCAGAGCATGCGGCCCCACGGCAGCAGCACCACGAGCCACGCGCCAGTCACGCGCCAGTCGCCAGGAAGGGACGCGCTGGTGAGGCCTGCCGGGGACTGCAGCAGAGGGCCCAGCAGTCTGCCAAGCGACCAACACAGGCGATTTCCTGAAAGGAGCAACCTCGACGGAAAAAGGATGATTTCATGTCAGGCTTTGGTATTTTTGTGCTATCTACACAAACGTAATGGAGAAAGATACTAGGAGGAAGAACGAGTTTGATTAAGAAGGGCACACAGAGAACACAAGTGTGGTTGCCATGTAAAGTTAAGTGTCTCAACATGCACGTATGCTTTGAACTGAGTCACGGCCAATCCGATCTACAAAGCAAAGACACTGCAGGCGGTGTGGCCACCGCCAGAAGGGCAACGCGCGCAGCAGACTGACGAGGGTATTCCTTCTGAGCCAGCTGGGCTCCCACGATCCAGAGGTCGGCACGGCAGCCCTTATCACCGACTGGCGTGAGGAAGCCACCGTCCTCCCTGTGAACATCACTGGAAGAATGTGCTAAACTCCTAAGTGACCATTCATTAAATATGAAGCCAACTTTTTATTTTAGCAGAGAACATCTTTGGTTTTTAGCATATAGCAATGAGAAAAAGTTAAAGGACCACTCTAAAAACGTTTGCTGCGAGCCACATAAATGTTCTTAGAATGAGAATAACTACGAGACAAATTGCATATTTTCTAACACAGTTTACAATGTAGCTATGTATTCCTAAACCCCTGTCAGTCTGGAATGAGAACATCTATATGGCAAATGATGTTTCTCTTTTTGCACAGGATACAATGGAACTACATATTTCTAAACCGTTTTCTTTTCCAATGGTTCAGAAATTGACCTGAAACGTTACAATGCAAGGATCTCATGGTGCAGTGGACACAACACGCCTCACAAAGGGCAAACTTCATTTTGTGATTTTTCTTTTAAAGTCCAGTTTTCTTGTCTAGTTGGGCACTGCAAAACGATCCAAAAATTTTCCTTTAGATGTCCATAGCATTAAGAGTTTATTGGCCGGGCACGGTGGCTCACGTCTGTAATCCTAGCACTCTGGGAGGCCAAGACGGTGGATCGCTCGAGGTCAGGAGTTTGACACCAGCCTGAACAAAAACGAGACACCGTCTCTACTAAAAAATAGAAAGAAATGATCTGGATAACTAAAAATATATTTTATATATA
>RJWJ010010759.1:0-46136 GCA_004363605.1 Indri indri | reverse complement strand
TGGGAAACTATCAAAATGAAAATAAAGAGATAAAACCTGTATAAACCTGCAACAATGGAAAGAGCTGGTTACTGACTATTCCTAGTCTAATAAGGTATATCAATACATATCTAGAAAAGACAAAGCAGATGGGGAGAGGTAATCAGGGCAGTAGAACACAGAACACTACAAACTAGAGTACATGGAGAAAACAATTAAGGCGTGCATTGAGACTGTCCCAGAAAAGCTTGCAAAGCCTTGCAATTCATAAATGTCATACAAAACAGAAGATCTACATGGAATTGAAAAACAATTCTGTTAATTGAAAGTTTGTATGTGCAAAAATCACCTCCCTCACCTACACTCCCACCCCTACCCCATAAGTAGGCTGGACCTTAACCCCAGGGTAGACTAGCTCTTCTCTAGGGGAAGTGAAGGACTCCAGAGGAAAGACTCCTCTGCTCCAACATTTAGAGGTAGCTATATTAATAGCTGGTTTTCACCCTAGCAACTAAAGTACAGCCCGACGTTTGATAAATCTCTCCTTTATACCCAGAGACTCCAAACAATTTGATAACGTCTTTATCTAAAAAGTAAGTAGACTTCAGGACCTTCAGACTCCCATGAAATTCTCCAAAATGGAAGAGAGAGACAAGATAAATAGAAAAGCATATAACAATGGGAGAGAATAGAACTTCACAAACTGTAGGATCCTTACAGACGATTGAGAAAATCCTCAAAAGAAGAAAAGGATGCCATAAAAAAGGAAACTTTATAACTAAAGCTGTGCTCTTAAAAATAAAAAGCATTGTTTCCCAATATTAAGCATTCTATACAAGAGTTGGAAGATGAAGTCAAAGAAATCTCCTAGAAAGTGCTCACGTGCGCGCACACACACACACACACACAAACACGCACAACACATCAAAACAAGGGACAATGAAGATAAAATGTCAATCCAGGAGATTCAGTAATGTAATATGTAATACGAGTTCTGAAAAGAGATAAGAGAGTACATAAAGGGGAGGAAACTATCAAACACATATTCATGTATACACACAAAGCTTTTCAAAGATGAAGCACAAGAGACTAGTCTCCAAAATGAAAGAGGCTTTGTTGAAAAGTAGTAAATAAATGGCAAAAAAAAGGGTCCACTTCTAGTCAATCAGGGAAAATTCAGAACCTCCAAAATTGTTAAAAGATCCTAAAACCTTACCAAGAATAAAACAATAAGTCAAATATAAAGCAGAATGTCTGTCCCAGCAGGAACATCCGATACAACAAGATGACGGGGCAGTGCTTTCAAAGATCTGTTTGTACCCCATAATATCCTGAAATTTAAAAAAAGAAAGCTATGTCAACAATGAGCTATAAAAATCTAAAAAACAAAAAAAAATCTAAGAAAATAGTATTTTTAATCCAGAATCCTGCAACCAAAATATAAAGTAAATATTAGGTTAGAATAAAGGTATTTTTAGACATGAAAGGACTTGGGAGACTTATCTTTCAGATATGCTTACTTAGAACATTCCTAAAGGTGTAATGCAGCAAAAATGAGAGAGAAAATGAAAAAGAGGGAGACATGGAAGCCACAGGAGAATGGGAACAGGAAAGAGATGACTCAGGGTGATGGCCATATGCAAGGTCTGAGGAGATGGCAGTCCAGATTGGAGCAGGAGAATGTGGGGCCCTTAAAGAGAGGAAAGAGGGAAAGCTTGACAGAAAAATTGACTGAATGGAGAATTAGAAAGATGGAGCCTGTGAATAAAGTATTTAATAAATGGGGCACACAAGGGGTGCAGGAATGGTAATTAGAAATCCTAAGTAAGTATTTTTTAAGTACAAAGAAGAATCAGTGAGCTCTGCATTGCTGTGAGCATTATTATAAAATCACATTAATGAAGACACTGTTTAAGAATTTGACTGAAATAGTCAACCAATATACAAAGCGTAAAAGACTTAATTATGATTATCAAAATAAGGTAATGTTATCAGCCTTCACAGTACATAGATAAGCTTATAAACGACAGAAATTAAGTAGAAAGGAGGAAGGAAACCTCAATAGGAAGTTCTGGGAAATATAATTAAAAACAAAAATCTTCCAACTCAGAAATCTCTCCACAAAGGTATTAGAGAAAGAAATCACTTTTATTATTGAATAAACATTAAACCAGAATGTGATATGCATCATAAGCCTCTGCAGGGAAATTTCTTACCATTTTTTATAGCCAAGCAGATATACCCCATTATATACATGTTTTCGAAATAAACAATAACTAGTACTCTCATAAGAGGACTTAAGAACACCACTTGCCACACACAGTTCATTCTCTTTCATGTCTTTATGGCAGGAGGTAGTTTTGCAACTTGGAGCAAGAGGCCCACTAAAGTTAGGCTCCTGGGTGATAGGGGCACTGTCTTTCTTGATAATGACATTTCAAAAGAGACATTCTTAGGCCATAAGCTGAAAAAAGGCCTATCTAGTCTTCAAAAGGCATTATGTGTATTTGAAAGAGAGGAGAAATACTTACAAGCTTTCCAAAGTAAATGCTCTTACTGAAAAGAGGGGCAGAAAATCTCTTTCCTTATTTTCAACAGGGAAAATTCAGCCTTTTATTTTAATATGAATTTATGCCTATAAAAGATAATCAAATTAGTGGCCTCTTCCTGCAAAGTGGGCTGTCAGAGACACTGTCTTGGGATGGTAACACATGAAATAAGGGTGCTCAGATAGTCTTTTGAAGATAGATTCACTGAAAATCTAAAATAGTGATAAAAATATATGGGAAATGAGAGAGGAGAAAAGTGGGAATATTATATAAACAAGCTAAACTCTATGTAGCTAATGGCCAAATTAATTAAGACGAGAACAAGAGTCCTAGTATGTAGAGATATTTGTGGAACTGTAATATGAAAACAGCTAAGAGATTTAGATATGGTTGGCACCAGAAAGCAAGACTTGGGTGAAGACCATTGCTTTACACATCTTTTTTAATTATTACTACAAATGATGTTTTTATATTATGAAAAAAAAGAAAATACGTAGTACATTTAGTGACCCATCCAAGATATATTAAAACAGGAGAAAATAAATATGGAGAATGAACAAGAAAATAACTCAACAATATTACATGGTTTGAAAAAGCACAGTCCCAGCAACTTTTGCTTATTGCTAATTTTCAAATGATGAAACATGATATATATGTCTATACATGCATTTATATGCATATGAATGTGTGTGTATACCTGAAAATATCTCAAGTTAAAGAACTTTTTATTTTAAAATAAAAAAAATCAGAAAAGTATGCAGGATAACATGATGAACACCTCCATGTCTCCATGAACCCTCTACCAAATCCTCCCATACACTTTCTTCAAAAGCGCTGGTCTGGATTTTAAAATTGAGTTATTGTTTTTGGTCTGTCTCCAAGTTTCATTATCTTCTCCCATTCGTCCTTGAGGTCCACTGTGCACCCAGCTGGGGTTTCCTATAAAAACTGCATTATTAGTAGTCCCAACCTATGGCTTAAGAATCAGACTTGATTCTTTCAACTTTGGGACTTAATATTAGATTTAAATCATGTCTACCAGTTAACTCCTGATGTCCACCAGAAACTTTTACCTTCTTTACCTCAGTAAATGGCTACTTCTTCCTTCTAGTTGCTCCAGCCAAAAGCTTGCAGATATTTTTGACTCCTCACTTTTTTTATAGTTTACAACTACCATTTTAGTTCATTTGTGTTACTATAACAAAATATCTGAGACTGTGCAATTTATAAAGAACAGAAATTTATTTCTCACAGCTCTGGAAGCCAGAAGTCCAAGGTCAAGGCACTGGCCAGTTTGGTGTGTGATGAGGGCTTGGTATCTCTGCTTCTAAGATGGTGCCTTGTTGTGTGTTCTGTGGAAAGGACAAACACTGTGTCCTCACACAGCAGAGGTGGAAGGGACTGCAAACAACTTCCTTTTATAAGGTCATTAATCCCACTCATGAAGGCACAGCCCTCATGACCTAATCACCTTCCAAAAGCTCTGCCTTCTAATACCATCACCTGGGTGATTAGGTTTCAACAAATGAATGTTGGAAGGACACATAAATTCAAACCACTGTGACCACTTATCAGCAAGAAACTCATGTCAGCTGTAGTATCTATCCTTGCTGGACATTTAAATTGCCACACCCAGGCTCCAGCCATCAACTCTTTCTTGGAATAGTACAATAACATCAATCCCATATTTCTATCCTTTCTGCCACAGTCTTAACACAGCAGCAAAAAACTTTCAAATAAGCCAGATCACATTTTTCCTCCTCTCAAAATGCTCCATTTCACTCAGACTAAAAGCTAGAACGATGGCTTATAAGGACTCATAAAACTCCCCTTTTTTTCTGACTCAATCTCTTTCCTTTTTCCTTCTCTTCCTCAGCTCAGCCACACTAGCTTTCTCGCCATTTCCTCAGAGATGCTAAGCAGACTCTCACCTCTGGATCTTAGCCTGTGTGTTCCCTCGGTCACAGAGTCTTCCTTTCTCTGTTTTCTACTTTCTCTTCAATGTGTTTATCAACGAGTCTTCTTTCACAAGACTACGGCGTAAAGCAAACTGGTACCTCCTACCTCACTTCCTCTGCTTTGTGTATCTTCAGAGGAATTATTGCCAACTGATGTGCTACATAGTTACACTTGCTTATATATGCATTGGGCTCTTCATGTCATTAAAAGGCATGCTCTAAAAAGGAGGACCTTTGTCTTTTTTTATTTCCTGCTTTATTGTCAGTGTTTGTGAAAATACTCATTTCAAATGGCACTTCTTCACAAAAGCCTTTCTTGACCACCCCCAAATCGAGTCTTAGATTAGTTCTCTCTGTTGTGCACTCTCTCCAAAAGCTCTCCATTTGTAGTGCTCATTGCCTTGCAAATAGCGTTAACATAATGATTGTTAGATAATGTTGCTCCACTAAAGGTTAATCTCCAAGAAGGTCCGTGTCTTAGTCTGTTTGGGGTGCTATAACAAAGTATTAATATTAGTAGCATAAACTGAGTAGCTGATGAGCAACAGAAATTTATTTATTAGTTATAGAGGCTGGGAAGTCCAAGACCAAGATGACAACAGATTCAGTGTCTGGTAATGCACCACTTTCAAATAGACAGCTGTCTTCTAACTTTAACTTCACGTAGCAAAAGAACAAGCTAGCACTCTGAGGTCTCTTTCGTAAGAGTACTACCTCATTCATGAGGGTTCCTACCTTATGACCTAATCACCTCCCAAAGGCCCATCTTCTAATGCCTTGGCGGTTAGGTATTCAACATAAAAATTTTGGAGAGACATAATCATTCTGACCATTACATTCCACCCCTCACTGCCAAAATTCATGTCTTTCTCACATGCGGATACATTCATTCCATCCCAATAGCCCCTAAAGTCTTAATTCATTCTTGCATCAACATAAAACTCTAAAGTTTCATCTAAATATTGTCTAAATCAGATATGGGTGAGACTCAAGGTACAATTCATACTGAGGCAAACTGCTCTCTAGCTGTAAATGTATGATATAAAACATGTTATATGCTACCAAAATACAATTATACCAAACAGACATAAGACAGATATTTCCATTTCAAAAGGGAGAAATAGAAAAGAGGAGAAGAGTGACAGGTCCTCAGCAAGTCAACCTTAAGGCTTGAGAACAATCTTCTTTGGCTTGATGCTGTGACCTCCAGGCCCAATGGGGTGGCAGTCCTGCTCCCACAGCCTTGCTGGGTACAGCCCACTCAGCTCTCATAGGCTATAATCCCTTGCTCACAGCTCTCTCAGACTAGAATCATACAAAGGTGGCTCTACCAGTCTGTGGTTGCAAGGTCAGCCCTGCCCTCAGAGCCCTGCGAAATATTTACCTAAAGGGAGCTCTCTGAAGTGGCCCTGCCCTAACAGCACTTCTCTACCTGGGCCCAATGGCTCTCCAGGGCATCCTTTGAAATCTAGGTGAAGCAGCCACGTCTCCATAGCTATGTTGGGTGCAAAGCACACTGCACTGGGACTAGCCAGAGTCACACCTGGAGCAGTCATGGAGTCCTGCAATGGAGTGCTAGGAGTAGAGCCCACGATGTGAGGTGGTACCAGACAGCAGTGGCCTTTCTTTGATATCTTTCTGTCCTCAGCCTTCCCAATGCTGGCATTTGAACCTATGATGAAAGGGGCAACCCTGAAGATCTCTAAAATGCCTTCAGGATTATTCTTTCATTGTCTTGGACAATAGGCTCTGGCTTTTGTTTAAATGGCTGTTTAATATTCCTATTGTCTTGATGAATTGTACTTGGTTTTTGTTGCAGTAACTAATCCACACTAATTTTTTTATCAAAGGGTCACTTGGCCATACACTGACTTTCACCCAAACAGTTTTCTTACTTTTTCCAATAATGATAGAATGAGAATTTTCCAAATTTTTAAGTTCTGCTTCTCTTTTGGTGAACAATTCTGTTTTTAAATCATTTCTCTCTTCTTACATTTTAGTATAAACAGTCAAGAAGACCCAGGCTTAGAAATTGCCTTTGTCAAATATCCAATTTCATTGCTTACGAATTCTGTGTTCCACTGAATGCTAGGACACTAACACAATTCAACTAAGTTCTGTGATACTTTGCAACAAGGATGGCCATTGTCGTTGTCCAATAACATGTTCCTCATTTGCATCTGAGACCTCATCAGAATGCCCTTTAGCATCCATATTTCTACCAACATTCTGTTCACACCACTTAGCTATTCATTCTCTAAGAAGAATGAAGCTTTCTCTACAGTTCTCCTCTTTTGCTTCTAAGCCCTCACCAGAATCACCTTTAAAGTTCCCCCTCGTGACAATGTAGGATTTTTCTAGCATGTACTTTAAAATTCTTCCAGCCTCTACCTATACCCAACTCTCCAAAGCCACTTTTGCATTTTTAGGCATTTGTTACATCAGTACCCCCATACTTACAAATACCAATTTTCCATCTTAGTTCATGTGGGCTGCTATAACAAAATACCACAAACTGAGTATTTGCAAACAACAGAAATTTATTTCTCATTGTTCTGGAGGCTGGAAATCCACAATCAAGGAACCAGCATATTCGGTGTCTAGTGAGGGCCTGCTTTCTTGTTCATAGATGGCACTATCTTGCTGTGTCCTCACATGGTGGAAGCAGCAAGGAAGCTCTCTAGGGCTTCTTTTATTTCATTCGTGAGGGCTCTGTTCTCATGACTTGTTCACCTTCCAAAAGCCCTGTCTCCTTATCCCATTGGTGATTAGGTTTCAATATATAAATTTGGGGAGACACAAACATTCAGACCATAGCAGACTATGTCTGGCTTTGAATACAGGAACATAATAGTCTGGAACATAATAAACACTCAGCTTGTAAGATGGGTGATTAACAGAAAAAATTATTTCATGAATCCTCCATTACACCCATGCCAGACTATTTATAGTTCTGTGGAGATGTTTATTTCTCTCTAAAGTTAAATGTACTATTTACTATTTCTATCTGATTTTTTTTTCAAATTCAGAAGAAGCTCAGAAGTCTTCTCTAACAACATTAACTCTGCCCCCAATACTGTTTTGTGCCACATATGCCACTAAAGCCTATTTATTTATTCTCCCATCCAAGTACTAACCAGGCCCGACCCTGCTTAGCTTCCAAGATCAGATGAGATCGGGTGCCTTTAGGGTGGTATGGCCATAGACTATTTGTTTATTCTTCCAACAATTACTTTTGAATAATTTTTAATCAGACTGATCTAGGCACTGCATATACAACAGTCAACAAAACAAAGTCTCTACCTTCAGGGAGCTAGCATTATCATGCAGGGATGGGATAAAACACAGAAAATAAATAAAGAAAAATAAATATAATGCCAGAGATTAATGAGTGCTATAGGAAAAGCATAAATCAAAATAAATGGATAGAAGGCATGAGTGGGTACCTTTAGCTGGGTAGTGAAGTAAGTCCATTATGAGATGTAGAGAGACCAGAAATAGTGACAAGGTAAGCCCTACAGAAACACGCAGTTTCCTTGGATCAGAACCCAGATCCCAGCTTCTTAGTACTTTACTGCATATGGCTTACAGCAGTGACCTTTAAAGAATTTCTCTTGGGTGTGGAAAGCCAAGTATCTAGGAAATTATATATACTGATCCCATTTTTCCCTCAGTGACCCAAAGCCAGTGACCATATGGTGTGAAACTACAAAGGCTCACTTCCTTTTCTGTTGTGCCATTCATGCTCCAGTAGCAAGGAGTGCTTTCCTAAAGCCCTCCCACTAAGGCATTGCCTGCACATGAATCCTCAGCTCTGGGTCTACTTCCGGGAGAACTGGACCTAAGACATGGGAAAGCAGAACTCCAGGCATAGGAAATGGCATTTACAAAAGCCATAAAGAAGGAATACAATTGATATTCTTGAGAAAAAAATAAGGTGGCTAGTAGGGCTGAAGTATAGGAGAAGTGCGGTAAGAAATGACAGCAGAGATGCAGCCTGGACAAGCGTCCATGCTGGTTTGTTTGGTCATCTCTACCTCCCAAGCACCCACTCTCTACTCTGTGAATGTCAAAGTGGTGGTTGTGTCTTGTTCATTTCTCCAGCTCTAAATTTTTTGGATGATCAAAAAATATTTGCTAAATTTATTTTTTTCTTTTAGAAGACTACAAAGTAGTTATTTATTTGAATCTATTGTCTTATTTCCCATTCAACTACATGAACATTATTTCCCCAGATATTTTAAGAATATCTTCAGTTCTCATTTTTATAATTTAAAAAATGAAAGTGCGATAGTTCTGCAGCAATATATACAGAAACAGCTTTAGTTTCATAATAAATAGAGTAACTAATTGAATGATTTGATAAGGTGAAAAAGAAAGTGTGAAAAATGACCTACATGGCTAGGGCATTCATGTTATGTAAACCGTCACAGCGTTGAAAGTAAACCTTCATTTTCCCAATAGGAGTTTCTTCTTTTTCTGCCCAGTTAAAAAAACTATTGGATTTTATTATATCTCTTAATCATTCCAAATTCATGATGCAATAAAGCGAAATATAAATATTTAATTATGTCTGTCTATTTTGAGGTTGTAAGAATGGATACTGATAATAAATATTTCAGATGAGCTATGTCTATACAAAGTCACAGTTCCAAATGTTTTGGTTAAAAATAATTCTATTACCCACACACACAACAATAAAAATATTTCCAAGAACAGAAAAACTCTTCTGTGGGTGAACTTGTCTGTACACAGGTAGGTAGCCTGCCAAGCATAAAATGAATCATTAAATATTAATCATTATCAATTTCCTGTACGGCCATCCTGAAAACATTTACCACAGCAAATAAGCTCTTGGCCATTGCCAATGACTCATACTTAGCTTCTGGTGTTGGACTGGATTCCTCAATTAAGAACATGGTACTTTTACCTTTAACAAAGCTTTATTCTGAACTTTAAATTGAATGTGTTTAATAGTGCCTAGGCTTACTGTGAGGCATTGACCTTAAATGATACCTTTCATTCATCTGCCATGCCCACTCCATGCCTATATATGGACAATTTATCTTATTAATAAAATGTTGAATTCCATCACTGTCCATCATTATTAATAGCATACTGTATTAGTTTTCTGTGGCTGCTATAAAACATTACCACAAACTTAGTGGCTTAATTAAAACAATGGAAATTTATTCTTTGGCAGTTCTGCAGGACCTAAGTACAAAATAAGTTTTACTGAGTCAAAATTAAGGTGTCAGCAGTACTATGCTCACTCTGAAAGCTCTGGGGGAGAATCTGTTCCTTGCCTCTTCCAGCTTCTGATGGCTGTTGTCATTCCTTGGCTTGTGGCCACATCTCTCTGTCTGTCATTTTCATACCACCTTCTCCTCTGTATATTTGTGTCAAAATGCCCTCTGCTTCTTTCTCATAAGCATGCATGTGATTACATTTTGGGCCCACGGATAATTCAGATTAAGCTCCTCCTCTCAAAAGCCTTAACTCAGCCACATCCTTTGCTATACAAGGTCATAATCACTACTTTGCCATATAGAAGAATACTCACACATTCTGGGGATTAGTATGTGAACATATGTTTGGGGTCACCATTTGGCCCACTACATATCCTAATCAAAAAAAATTTTTAATGGATAAAAATTTTAATAATACACTCTTTCAGGATCTTGCTACTAAAGGCTTTTAAAATATTGTTATCTGTTTAAAACTGCAGGTATCCAAATACATGTTTTAGGAAGAAGAGATATATAAGCACTTAATTGGAAAAATTGAGTCTTTGGCAAAATTAAGCTAAGGAACAGATTCAATTTTCAGGTTCTTCACCCATACTGCAGTGTAGATTGCCCTGAACTGTAAAATTACATCTTCTAATGATTCCTTAATGACCTACCTGACTCTTTTTTCTTGGATTCCTCTAGCTTTCACAGAAACATCTTAATCTCAGACAATCTCAGTCTCCAAGCCCAGTATGGGCTCTAAATGGTAAGAATATAAAGAACCCTATGACTGACATCAGCTGTTAAATCAGCCAAGCTTACACTTGCCTTCAAGCCATGATGCTAGGGACATATAACCTGCCACTTCCCAGATGGGCTCATCCCCTTTGAAAACAGAGATCTTCCTGTTGCAACTTATTTTCAATACTTAGAGCCATGAGTTTTACTTAGAAGAACAGAGCTTAGATAGCTCCTTTGCAGGATCAGCTACATAATTTGCAGGACTCAGTGCGAAATGAAAATGTGGGTCCTCTGTTCAAAAATGTTTAAGAATTTCAAGATGATAACAGCAAAGCATTAAACCAAGCATAATTTCTTCTAAGCATGAGACCCTATGCAACTACAGAGATTGCGTGCCCACAAAGCCAGCCCTGCCTCATCTTTAGAGTTAGAGCATCCATCTTCAGTGTGGGCTCCTGAGTCCACACTTTCTCAATTTGATAAGTAGCAATTCTTCCCTCAGGTATTAGCATTGTTATATTTGTCCTCAGAAAATTTGTCCTAACCAATGAGAAAATTAATTCAGCTATATGTTGGGGAATATGTTGAAAAGTTAAATGTTCCCATGTTTCACTTTGGATGTCAGTTTTAAGTAATTGGAAACCCAACTCTAACTTAAAAAAGATGAGCAATAAACCAACAATTTTCATTAAAATGCCTTACTTAAATTCCTTATGTATGTATGTCTGGGCTTTCCTTTAGCATTGATGTTGAGATAATTGTTAAAATTGTAATAGCTAAAAAAAATAGGGAAATCCTCATGACTTTATGGCTCTGGTTTGAACTATAAACTAGAAATGATTCTTTATGTTAGCTTGACATTTTCAATTAAGAAAAGTAGTGCTATATATTTGTTACCAAAAACATAGCACAAAATGTAAGTTGCAAACAATTAAGCTAAAGGATGTATACACTTATAGTACAACTAGTGGGATCATGCACAGGACCTAAGCAAACAGTAGAAATATCTCTCTCTTGCACTTGTTTTCTTCAAAGATAATGCATACAAATACAATGTTTAAATAATCCTCATTCTTATGTGAAAGATTGAATTTTTAAATGATATAAATGTAAGGAGAAAGGCTTTATTAAAAATAATATTACTGATGAAAGAATTCTTTTTTACTGTCTTTTAAAGGACGTATTCTAACATATTTCCTGTGAGAAAGTATGTCTGATACCTTGGTAAAGTATTGAGCAGTATTTCAATGATACGCTCTGGGAGAAACACAGAAAGAAAAAGTTCACCTGTTTGTCATTTAATCTATAGTTACTTAAAGCCCATTTATACTTTATGCTAAGTATTTATCAACCAAAGCATAGTTTAAAATTCTCAAAGCCTGTACACAAATAAAATGTATTATTTTATTATTGACCATCACTATACTTGTATTCATCATACAAATTTAAGAGACAAATACCAATTTGTCTGCTAGTGGCAATAATACATAATTATGACTCCATTAAATACCTCAATTTAGCCCTATAAAATGTAAAAATAATCAAGTATTTATCAGAATGGAACATTGTATCACTTCTAATGTGCTTTCTATGTTTCACTTTTTGCTTTTTATTGTTCACTTTTAAAGTGATTCTATATATGCCATAAAGAAAAAAAAGCATGTGTGAGTTATAAGAACAACAGGACATTTTAATAAAAGTTACTGTAACTGAGGTAAGGTGATATCTCGTTGTGGTTTTAATTTTTCATTTCCCTGATGATTAATGACATTGAGCATTTTTTCATCTGTTTATGTGTATTCCATGGAGTACTACTCAGCCATAAAAAATGAATTACTTTTTGCGACAATCTGGGTGGAACTGGAGACCATTCTCCTAAGTGAAATATTCAAGAATGGAAAAGCAAACACCACATGTACTCATTATTAAATTGGAACTAAACAATGAGCACATATGTGCACAGAGGGAAGTAAAACTCAATGGAAATCAACCAGAGGAGAGGAGGGGGGAGAAGAGGGCGGTACCCTATCTAATGTGTACAATGAAAACTATTTGGGTGCTTAACGACACTGTTTGGGTGATAGACACACCTATAGCCAGGACTCAAGCATTACAAAAGCAACCCATGTAACCTAAAACATTTGTACCCTCTTAATATTTTGAAATAATAATTTAATACAAAGAATAGATAGGAAAAAAAGCCTGGAGAATATATTTTACTGAGAAAGATTTACCCAAAAAATGTTAAAGGAAATGGTACATTTATTCTTTTAAAATGAATGTATGAGGAACAAGCAGATACATATTATAATTTCTAGTTACAAAACTGATTAGCATGATTTAAAGTAATAGACTCTTCACAGTAACTTGTATGAAAATGATATGTTGAACCTAATACCAGAAAGCCACAAGAGGACATCTGACTATAAAGACAGCTGTTATCTCAATGTTTGAGAATAACTATGGTTATTTTCAAATAAGTATACAAATAATAGGTTTTCTTGACCTTTTAAGAAAATGTCATTAATGTATTTTCAGGAAGGTTGCTTACAATGGCATTTTTGTTAGATCTAATAAAAACAAGTTTCCTGATACATCAATACATAAAAAAGTTAAATATTTGTGAAATAGCCTATACCTCTTTATTATCAACTCCTTGGGATTTTTCACCATACTTTACCACATACTTTATTGTGGTATTTACCACAATACCATTCTTCATGTGGTACTTTTTTTCCCTTGTCACTAAGGTAGTGTGAGAAGCAGTGTAGCTTTCTTTTGCAGTTTGAAAATAAATATCTACCCACGTAGATAACATTTTTTTAACTCTAAGGAAAGTATTATGCAGTCAGGTTGTATGTTACTAAGAAATGTACAACTTTTAAGCTTGTAGACCTTGTAAAGTAATAAGATAGGGGAATAAAAACCACCTGTATTGACAAGATATTGCTTTAAACACTTTTCTTCCATGATTTATTAAAAGATGAATATGACAAATGATCTAGCAAGGATATGGCTATATCTCTTTTGTTTGGTTGTGTTTTGGCTCACAACAAAACAGTGAATTTAAATTTTCCATAATGTCTACCCCAAGAAGTTACCCAGGGCTATGTCACTGTCACTGAGATCTGGGTTTCCCTTACCCCTATGGGAGGGGTAGCAGATCTTTGTTTTCCAAAGCATTTATCCAGTGGCTTAAGGCAGCAATGGCTAAAATGAAGCAGGAATAAAACTGTGTTACAGGAAGGAATCCCATACAAGATATTGCCCTGGGAACAGGAATGGCACAAGAATTATAGGTTGTGCCTACTAGGTCCCTGCTGAGACATCGCAGTGGAGGGGTCAAGACTTCCGATGGAAAAGTGTACACAAAAGAACTAGTCACTAAATATCATGCATGGGCATCTAGTAAAGATTTCTGTGACCAATTTTGTGCTCACTTGGGTTAAGACGCTTTGGTAAAAGATCATATAGTGATCTTCCCAGAGAAAAGCAGCTGTTAGTAACTGAAGAACAATGAAAAGTGATTAATTATTTAATGGGTACTTCTATATATCATGCATTTTGTACTAAAAACAAGCCTGCCGACCCAGTTTTCCCAGGATTATATAGATCTTGAAGTTTTTGTATAGTGCAATGATTGCAAATTCCCAATAACGAATAATAGTGAATTTTCACTGAGCTTAGCAAGTGATAATCAGGATCTTTAGAAAAAGGAAAATAATGTTACCTTTCTTTCCCTGCATATCATGAATCACTTTGGACTTATTATATTCTCAAATACAGAGCTGACATGACACTGACTAGCACTTTTCCAAATTTTCAGTTTTCTCAATTATAAAACAGGAAAAATATCTTCATCTTCTTTGCAAGATTTACTGAGAATCAACTTATTAGGCAAAAGCATCAGAGTTGAATAATAACACTGAAAATTTATTTAACTTTTCAGGATCTCAGTTACCTCATTTATGAGGGTAGGATTTCTCAAACTCAGCATTACTGACATATTGGGTGCATAATTCTTTGCTGCGAAGACTATGCTGTGAATTGTATAGGATGTTTAGCCTCTACCCACTAGATGCCAATAGCACCCACTCCTTAGTTATGATAATTAAAAAATGTCTCCAGACTTTGCTAAATATCCACCTGGAAGCAAAATCACCCCAGTTGTGAAGCACTGGATTAGGTATATCTCTAATTTCACTTCAAATTTAACATTTCATAATTCTATTATACTAGATAATGAACACTGAGAGCATTATATAAATTATAATGTGAGATACAGCCATTTTTTACTTAATGACAGGAATATGTTCTGAAAAATTTGGTGGTTGCATGAATATCACGAAGTATGCTTACACAACCTAGATAGTACAGCCTGTTACTCCTAGGCTACAAACCTGTACAGCATGTCACTATACTGAATACTATAGGCAATTGTAACACAATGGTAAGTATTTGTATACCTAAATGTATTTAAACACAGAAAAGGTACATAAAAATACAGTATTATAATCTTATGGGACCACCATATGTGCAGTCTATCATTGACCAAAATGTCCGTTATGTGGGCATGACTGTACAAAAATTATGTGTTCATCCATGCAACAGACTTTATTAAATAGCTACTAGGGACAAGACAATACACTACAAGGGTGGAAGGTTATTTAGAAATTATGCCTCTCTCTAGAAGGGAAAGTGATCTACACATATAAACATTTTTTAAAAAATTTTATTTTAAAATATTAATTAAGGGGGTACAACTGTTTCTGTTACAAGAATGTCTTATATAATGCTTAAGTCAGGGCTTTTGGTGTGTCTATAACAAGAATAGTTTTCATTGTACTCAACAGGTAAATTTTTAATCCTTCACCTCCTTTCCCTCCTCCCCCTTCTTGGTTTCTCATGTCCTTTACATTGCTTTGTGCCCATGTGTACCCGTCTATTAGCTCCCACTTATTAGTCAGAACCTATAGTGTTTGGTTTCCCATTCCTAAGATATTTCACTTAGGATAATGGTCTCCAGTTCCCTCCCATTGCTGCAAATGACACTATTTCATTCCTTTTTATGGCTGAGTAGTACTCCATAGTATATATATACCACATTTTCTTTACCCATTCATGAACTGAAGGGCACTTGGGTGATTCCACATCTTTGCAATTGTGAATTGTGCTGTGATGAACATTTGAGTGCAGGTGTCTTTTTGATAAAATGATTTCATTTAATTTGGGTTGATACTCAGCAGTTGGATTGCTGGATGGAATGGTAGGTCTACATTTATTTCTCTGAGGAATCTTCATACTGTCTTCCATAGAGGTTGTACTAATCTGCAGTCCCTTCGACAGTGTATAAGTATTCTTTTCTCTCTGCATCCATGCCGGCATCTATTATTTTTTGACTTTTTAGTAGTGGCCATTCTGGGTAAGATGGTATATAATAACATTTTCAATATCTTACAGAGAACGGAATTTCAGGGTTGGAGAGTTAAAGTAACACACTATAAGTAAATTTGGGAAAGAAAAGAAGCAGCTTCAGGGATTGTTTTAAAACAAAGTAGGCCATTTAAGAAAACTGTGCTACAGATGAGGCTGAGAAAAACTATTACTCTTACTAATGTGGTTTAAAGTTACATTATTAGAGTCATAAAATTTGAGAGTTTGAAGGGACCTTAGAGATCACCTAATACCATCACCCTCATTTTACAGATGAGGAAATTGAATCTTTTCTCATCCCTTGTGCATTTTGAACAGATGTAACAGAAATAAGCAAGAAAAATCTAAATTGATGCCTATAGTACCAGGAGGTTGCTCAGTTTATACATTAAGTTTTAAAGGGAATAATACAAACCATGATCTTCTGCTACACTAGGAAAGAATTTCCAGTACTACATACTAGGATATTGCATATAGGATTAAAACTATGATAAGAGAAAAACAAAACAATATTGTGTTGCTTGGGAAGGTGTATGGAATTACCAGCTGGTAAATTCAGTGTATGGGAAGAAATCCTTTAGTTCTGAGTATGGTACTTTAAAAATTCCCTGTAATAGATATACCTAACATAGTAATTTTCTAATCTCAATCCTCATCTTAAATTGTTTAGTGCACATTTATTTTAAAGATAAATAATTCACAATTAAATTATGACAATATTTTTGAAATGCTTGGTAACTTCCAGAGCAAGTTTTCTAATTCAAATGCCTGTAGGGACCAAGCAGGCAACACGAACGTGTAAAAGAGGCCAAGCATAAAGCAATAGCTGCCATACTGCTGGCAGTGTGTAACCTGAGCCATAGGTCTCAGAGCACTCACATATTATGTTTCTCAGAGTGCTGAGGAAGTAAATTAGAGCAGCCCGCAAAAATATACTTCCTGATTTTAAAGGTATCTGTTAGAGGAATTTAAACATCCAAGCATTAAAAATAAGAATTGGGGAGTTTGAGAATTGGGATAAAAACTTATTGTGCCTTTTAATTTATTCTTATGAAAAAGATTTGAAATGTTTTTACTTGGCAAACAGATAATATAGAGAGTTGTCTTTAAAAGATTTAAATCAGAAATATTTGGATTGTGGTAATGTTTTTAAATTATTAAGCAATAGTTTGTGTTTTGGGTATTTCTTTATATTCTCTGGGTCTTTGTCATTCAAGTGGCTAGTAATTGTTATTAATGGCCTTTAGTTAAGGTATACAAAAAAGAAATGGGGAGAGTAAATTCTTGGGGTTAGAATTTCAAAAGTATACCCCAATTTGGACAAACACATTTTGAAATTTTAGGAGGTGGCCAAGAGAGATAGTTGAGAATTGGCTATTGCCTCATAATAGAAGCAAACCTCAGCCCAAATACTGTTACATATGCCACCGTTCATTGGCAACCTGGTATACACACACAAAAGTCATATACAAACCTTGATGTTTCAGTTTTCTGTCACTTTGTGCACTCCTAAAAGAACCTTGCAAGAAAGATTTATTGAGGCAAATGTGACAATATTCTGCTATCAGATATTAGAATCAAGAAACCTCTCAACTAGTAGCAGAATTACAGGACCATCACAAAGAGAAGCATTCAAAAAGTAGAGGCTTCAGGACAGATGACAGTTTTTATAGTATTTTTATGCAAGAAAAAAAGAATCTGTAGTTGACCCACTAATTTCACCAATAAAAGCTCATTTCTAATATCCATATGCTAATTAACAAGTCTCTTCTTTCACCATTGAGAATCTATTTCTAACATTCATTATAAAAATCATCATCTCTCTGCTGATGATAGGGAAAAATTGTGAAGCACTTGTAGAATGGCCTCTGGGTTTAATAAAAGACTAGTTTTTCACTAAACCTATTTTCTCTTCTTCCTAGGCACTCAGCCATATTATGTGATTTTGGTGGAGCCACGTTACTAAATTCTAGTCAATGGAATATGAGGAGAGGTGATTATGTCCTATTCCAGACCTGGCCTGTAAACCATGTCTGATCCTTCACATTCTTTTGTCTCCACTGGTATTTGAAGATAATGAAATCATGTATGATCACCAGTTTCTGAATCCTCTCTTGGAAGAGATGTTCCTACCCATCCAGAACACCATTCGGGACTCTGTATTGAAAGGAATAACAACTTCTTTCATACCTGAGTGATTATACATTTTGGAGTTTACTGTTTACAGTAGGATTATCTGAGGAAACAACAATAAAGGAAAAGACCAGATATTTGAATATGGATGAATGGTGGTGCCAATATATGACACAGCACTAGAACAGACTTACGGGAAAAGATGACAGATCACTTTGCTACATTCTGTAATTGAAGTGTCTGTGGGATGACTCCAAATGGGATATTGAATAGACACTTGACTATTTGAATATGAAGGTTGAGAGGGTTAAAAAAAAAAAAAAACCTTGGAGATTTAAATTATTTAATAATTTAAATGATGATGTTGGGTAGTTTTGACTTAATTCTGAAAGTGATGGTGAAATAATGAAAATTATTAAGCCAGGTAGTGATATAATAAAATTTGCCTTTCAGAAAAATCATTTTTATGGATTGTGTAGAGTGTCAGGTTAGACAGAGACTGAGTCATGCTTAAGGAATTTAATCTTCACAGGATAATATACTATTTCTGACTGAAATCAAACAAAAAAAACTTTTCCAGTTTGGGGTATGACACTGACCCAAGGATGCCCAAGGTAAACTGGAACCTGCATTGAAAAGTAGAAATGAACATCTTCTCTGATTTGTTATTGCTGGAGGATCCGGACTGCTAGTGTTTTGAACGGGCCTAATTCCATTGGCTAGTCAACTCTTTTCATGTTCTCACTGAATGTATTGGGAAGCCTCAGGACATTGTAAGTGAGGAGGTTGGCGGGACCATACATATACCACATACGTTATGATCCAAAGAGAAAGACATTTCTGAGAGTGAAAGGGGGTGCTATTAATAATCGTGCTGGGACAAAAATATAAGCCAGAATTGTCCAGGGCAAATACATGATCACCCTTGCCACGTGGCCTTCCTTTATCCTGCCAGACTGATATATTTCAGTAAAAATAAAACTCAGACTAAATTCTGCCAAATATGTAGTCCTACGACTTATTTTTGTAAGATTAGAGAAATCTTTGCTCTTTGTCCTCAGGTACCGCAAAAAGATCTTTGGATAGAAGGTTTGCTCTGTTAAATGAGAAAAAGATTCTCAAGTTCTCTCTCCAAATAAAAAATTTAAGAATGGAATTTATTATATATCTTTTGGAATAAATAGAAAAGAAAGAAATTACAAAGGACTTCTTTTGGCTTTAGAAAAAGAATCTCAGAAGTATTTATACCTTCCAGGAAACAATGATATTAATTTAAATATTCTTAACAGAGCAACAATTTATTAAACCATTAGTTTTTTTGAGCTTATCAGTTATATTTCATAGGACATAATAATGTTGAAATCTTCACATATTTTTTCACAGACTTATTTTTACAAATAAAATGTTTAAAGATGGAAATGGTGGTCTTCACAGGCTTCTTTTTTACAAATACATCCAAATATGATTTTATTAACAAAAAACAGGAAAGTGGGTTGATGACTCATGTTCACACAGTCTGCACAATGAACGCAGGGAGTAAGATTAATACTTTCATGACATCATCACTTCACTATTTTATGAAAGCTAATTTTCAGTACCAAAAAGTAGCTGATTTTTTTGCAGGTATAGAAGAAAACAGATTTATAAATATAACCTACTTTTAGGTTATGAGATATTTGCTTTCACAAGCAAAAAGAGGACATAAAGTTTTAAGGAAAATTACTAGAATTTCATTAGTTAGCAGTGTGACAAAAATATAAAAAAGCAAGTTCCAGAAGAATAAAGCTTTCAATATGAATTATACTAGTAGAGAATTTCATCACATGGGATATTATGTAGTATTTTGACTCTAACACCCTCAGTTGTGAACAAAGATACTTTGATGTTAGGACCAGTCAACCTTCTTGTTAGATGAAATGACAGAGTTTTCCATAAAATATGAAAAGGCAGGGTGAAATGGAGTTGTAAAACTTGAGGATGAGTCCCAATGGGCTACAGAGATTGTTCATACAGGAATGGTAGCCAACCACACACCCTCAGCACCATTTATTTCAGCAATAAAAAATTATGCTTATCATCTCTTTGCATAGATTTTGGTTACAATTTTTGAAATGTTTATGTAGTTTTGTTCCTTCTACAGTTTGAATTCCTGATTATGACATTTCAAATGCTGTCACTACCTCCACCTTATATACATACTCACACATACATGACAATATTAATATGGAAGTATTTTTAATTTACAAATATGAGAGCCATGAACCAAAGTTAATAGAATAGCTGTCTCTGTGTTCTAAGACCATGTGAGTAAAAATTCCCCTTTTCAGCCAGTTTCTTATGTTTTTAAAGAATGAAAACAAATTACAGTCTCAAATTATTACCTTGCAATGTGTAGAAAATAATGAGGTTGCTGATTTCCTTGGGTGATTTTTCTCGACACAGAAAGTGTCAATAAAAGTCAAAAATGGCCACAAGGTTTTTAGAGCATGAAAAGGGTTGCCTTGGGATCTAGAAAGTAGCACTGGGAGCACTATTCTAAATGGAAGCCGAACTGTGGATTACAGAGTGCTGATGCCAGAAGGACCCTGATGCCTGTCTACTGCTACCCTAATGTTTTCGACATCCAGAGCTTGTGATCATAACTGTTTTCTATTCTGTAGTGCCTCAAACTGGGGAGGCTTCCTTTAAAGCTATGATCAAAGCCAAAAAAGTGAAGCTTTTACTTTTTCATTTAATGAATACTTTGCTGTCATTTCAAAATCAATTTATTGCATACTTGGCTAACACCAAAATCACCCTGTTTTTAGGTGACTCCCAATATACAACCTTCTTTTCAGCCTCTCAAGACATCCTACTGTTTCTGGAATTGTTTCCCACACTCCTACCTTTCCCATGCTGCTGCCTTTGCCAGGAAATCACTCCCTCTTCCACCTAACCATCTCCTTTGCTTCTTGAAATCTCACTCTGGCAGGAGTCACTCATTCTGGAAAGCATTCCTTATGTTCCTGGTGAGATGTGGCTGATGCTCCTCTGTACAACCAATACTTATTCCATCAAAGCACTTTCCAAACTCCAGCCTTAGGACAAAATGAACTGCTAATATTCTCTACTTCCCTCCAATACATTGTCATTATATTCCATTATTACAAAAGAAATATTCTTAACTCTAATTAAATGAGAGCATGCTATTAAGGTGGTGGCTTAGATTTTATTCATAGACTGACTCATCTTTGCACTTTCTTTTAAGTTCTTTAGAATAATTGAAATAGCTGGCTGACAGAACCATTGATGCTACTTCATTGTTAAAGACAAATTTATGGATTCTTTAAGTGTCACTTATATACTGCATACTTGCAAAAATCTTAATGATAGAACTTTAAACACTATACTGTAGACTTTCCAACATCTAATATCACAAATATTAATACATTGATCAGGCAGCTCTATATGCCATTTAAACTTGGTTTAATTAAACTGGAACCACAAAGAAATTAAGTCATCTGGGTATAATACCACACATTTTTAGGATCACTATATTTTATTTTATAAAATATGAAAAGGCTATCATGTTCAGGCTTGAAAATGTTTTATTATATTTTCCTGTTAAGTGTTTTCTTAAATGAATAATTCTCATGAAATTTTCCAAGGCTCTGAGCACTTTCTTCAACCTCATAATATTAATGAAAGATTGTGAATACGCAGAAAAAAATCTAAAAAAGCTTAGGCTTTAAATGAAGCTTGATTTTACTGTGTTTATTATTTGTAGAACTCTACTAACTGGACGTTTGTACGCCTAACATGTTTATTTAAAAGGAAGACAAGTTCGATCAGAAAATGCTGCGAGAAGCAGCACACACCCTGTGCACCTCACCCCTCCCAACCTCCCCATCTCCCCGCGCCATGAGCCAGTGAGATGGGGTTCAGAGTGGCTATACCTCATGTCCTGCAGAGACCTGGAGCCCTGTGACCACCACTGGCCTAGCCTAGGCCCAGGGGCATAGCAACCCTTCCTGAGACCTGATGGCATCAGCATGGCTGGGCGAGAAGAATGTCAGCTGCCCGAAAGCAGGGGTCTTGGGGCCCAAGAAGGCAGGTCAGCATGGACATCAGCTCAGCTACCTCAGGCCAGGCGCTACACAGATCTGGGAACCTGGAGTTACCACTGTGTCTCACCTGGATGAGATGCAACCCTGTCCCAGTGACAATGGACAAAGGAGCAGAGCCCTGGAAGACGGTGGTGGGAAGTGGTTATATTGGAAGAGAGACAGGGTTGAAAGAATAATGGACCACGTTTGGCCAACAGGAAGTGTACACCGCCACTAAGGAAGATCTACTGCTCTTCATAGAAAGCCTGTGGACATAACATGAAAAAAAAAAAAATCTTCTCTCAATTTTTTTTAAAGCCCCAACCTTTTAAAATGCAACTTATTTTTCTACATGTAAGCCTTACAGATACAAAGAATTTATCAACATATAATAAAGCAGAGCTAAAAATCACATGGCTTGTAAGTGACCTTTTGTGAAGAAAAATTAAATCGTACAAAAAGAAATGCCTTCTGGGAATAAATTACTTTGGGAATGGAATTGTTAGATAATCTCTAGAAGTGACATTTCCACATTTGATCAATGGGTTAGAGAGAACAGAATATGAAGCAGAGAACTGCAAAGAGGCTGATTTGAAAATTGAAGGAATTTTTCATCTGTAATTGGTGTGTTGAGGAGAAATTATGCCATATATATTCAGTTTGTATGAGGGAGCTAAAAGCTAATATAACATTCACATTCATAAAAATGTATACAAACACCAGAGAAGAAAATATGTATCCTAGAACCATACAGAAGCATAAATGAAAAAAAATGATTCTGTCATACAAAAGAAGGTATACTATGCCAGATTGCTCATATTTAGAAGTCATATTTATATCATAATCATTGTTCTAAAGTGTATTTTATTCCTCAGTACTATCTACGTAGTTGACAGTGCTAAGTACTTTTTTGAAATAGCTAGAGTTTCCAAATATTCTGAAGTGCTTAATATGTAAAAGTATATAGTTAAATAATACATTTGGTAAATACATTTTTATTAAAATTATTTGAAATTAATTGTTATGTTTATACTGAATGGGAAAACCATTTCTCTGAGCAGTACACATCGTGCTTGTGCACTAATTTCAGGAAAGGCGGAAGAAACATGAAATGCAAAGGGCTTTATGGCACTGCCCTTATAGTGATGCAAGATTGTTATCCCATGTGTCTATGCATTTTGTTCTTTGCTGTGTGGACACAGTGTATGTAATGGACAGATGAGTCCTAATTTTATAACATCTGATCTTTTGATGTTCAAATGTTTGTCAACACATGACAAAAGGAGAATTGGAAAATGAGTACTGACAAAGACTCTCCTTTGCATAAACTTGAGTTGGGCTCCTCTGTCCTCTTGTTTACTATTCCTGAGCTTAGGCTCTGTTCCTGGCCTATTTAGTCCAGTTTTAGCAAGAAGCTGTTCCTGGCCTATTTAGTCTAGTTTTAGCAAGAAGCCTGCTAAGTCAGATTAGCAGAAATCCTTCACCCTTGATATGTGATCAAATTCCTTATCCCTCACATTCAGTATCTTATCACCCTGGCCTGCCTTCAGAAATTAGATCTTTATCTCATACCATACACAAAAATCAACTAAATTGAATTAAATACTTAAACATAAGTAGTGAAACTATAAAGTTACTAGAAGAAAACATGGAGGAATAGTTCTATGACATTGGTCTAGGCAATGATTTTTTGGATATAACACCAAAAGCACAGTCAACAAAAGCAAAAATAGACAAATGAGAGTACATCAGACTATAAAGCTTCTGCACAGCCAAAGAAACAATAATCAGAATGAAGAGACTACATATGAAATGATAAAAAATATTTGCAAACCATACATCTAAGGGATAAATATTCAAAATATATAAGGAACTCAAACAACTCAATAGCAAGAAAACAAATAACCTGATTTAAAATGAACAAAGGGCCTGAATAGACATTTTTCAAAATAGGATATACGAATGGCCAATGGGTATATTTAAAAAATGTTCCACATCACTAATTGATATGGTTTGAATGTACTCCAAAAGGTCAAGTGTTGGAAAATTAATCCCCAAGGAAGCAGGGTTGAGATGTGGGATCTTTAAGAGGTGATTAGGTCATGATAGCAGAGTTCTTACAAGTGAATTAATGCTGCTATTGAGAAAGTGGGTTCCTGATAAAAGGATGAGTTTGGCCCCTTTCCACCCTTGTCTGTCTCTCCAGCTCCCATGCTCTTACACTGCCTTGCCCTTCTACCTTTTGCTAGGAGATAATGCAGAAAGAAGGATCTCACCAGATGTGGTCCTCTCAACTTTATACTTCCCAGATCCCAGAACTGTAAGACAAAGATGTGTTCTTTATAAATTACCCAATCTCAGGTATTCTGTTGTAGCAGCACAAAATGAACTAAGGCATCAGTCATCAGAAAAACGCAAATTAAAATCACGAAGAGATATTATCTCATATCTGTTGGAATGGCTGTTATCAAAAAGATGAAAGATAAGTGCTGGAAAGGATGTGCAGAAAAGGGAACTCTTTAACACTGTTGGTGGCATGAAAATTAGTATAGCCATTATGAAAAACAGTATGAAGTTTTCTCAAAAAATTAAAAATGAAAGTACCCTATGATCCGGCAATCTCACTACTAGGTATATATTCAAAAGAAATGAAATCAGTATGTCAAAGAGATATATGCATTCCCATGCTCATTGCTGCATTATTCACAGTAGCCAAGGTATGAAAGCAACCTAAATGTTTATTAATGGATGACTGAATGAAGAAAATGTGATATATATACAACAAATACTATTCAGCCTTGAAGAAAAAGGAACTCTTTTCATTTGTGACAACAGGGATAAACCCAGTGGGCATTACGTCAAGTGAAATAAACCAGGCACAGAAAGACAAATAATGACACAATCTCACTTATTATGTGTGGAATCTAAAAAAGCTGAACTCACAGAAGTAGAGAGCAGAATAGTTGTTACCAGGGGCTAAGGCTGGGGTATGGCATTGGGGATATCCTGGTTGGAGGATACAAAATTTCAGTTAGATAGCAGAAATAAGTTCAAGAGATCTGTTGTGCAGCATGCTGACTACAGTTAATAATAATTTCTTATATTCTTGAAAATCACTGAGAGATTTTTAAGTGTTCTCGCCACAAAAAAAATGATAAGTATATGAGGTACTACCTATGTTAATTAGCTTGATTTGGCCCTTTCACAATGTATACATATTTCAAAACATCCTATTGTACCTGATAAATATATATATTAAAAAACCCCACTTGGATGATCGGTATACTACTATTGATATGATTTCATGGTGTGGAGAAAGTAAGAAGGAAGGAATTACAAAAGGTAATTTGCTTTGTGTGTTCATATGGACAGTTTCAAATAAACTATTTTCTGTATGTGCATTTTGTTTTGCTGGGTATATAGTGTATATAATAGACAAATGAGTCCTAATTTTGTAACATCTACTAACTAGATATATTAAAAAGATTGCCAATGTTTGACAAAGTAGATTTAGTAAAAATAAAATTAGCACATTTTATACACTTTGTTTTGAAATTCATAGGCAAGCTTGCCTTCTGTAAATGACTTCTGGATATGGATTTGTTCAACAACCCCAAGTATTACAGATATCTGTACATGGCCACTGGACTGATGCTGAAAAGAAGGAAGTAAGGATGGGATAGCTCAGGCCAAATGGTCATATTCAGAAGATACTTCTGATTAGACCATTGTTTGTATAGTTTTATTTAATGGTATTATTTATATAGTGGACAAGTTCCTGTTTGGAGTAGCTAGTCTTTCTTGATGTTTAGAAGTGTCAGCTATATTTAAAAGTCGAGGTAGTAAAATTTTATAAAATTTAAGTAATACAGTTTTGGGAAATAGAACTGTAAAACCACTTCTTGAGCATTATATTGTGTGGATTTGTTCGTTGGGTTTAAAAGGCATGAGGGAAGAAACTGCAAAACTTTTCTAGTGTGTGCTAGAAGATTTGATTATCCAATGTCCTAATTTTTTTTTTTTTTTTTTTTGAGAAAGGGTCTCATTGTATCGTCTGGGCTACTAGAGTGCAGTGACATCATCATAGCTCACTGAAACCTGAAAGTCCTGGGTTCAAGTGACTCTCCTGCCTCAGCCTTTCAAGTAGCTGGGACTACAAGCATGTCTAGCTATTTTTATTTATTTATTTTTTTTGTAGAGACAGGGTCTTGCTATGTTGCTCAGGCTTTTCTCTAACTCCTGGTCTCAAGTAATCCTCCCACCTTGGCCTCCCAAAGTGCTGGATTGCAAGCACCAATGCCTCACATATTATGTGAATTTTTATTTTAACTTTTGTGTACTGTATATATTGTATGTGCACTAGATAAATTAGTTTTAATTTGATATGTGTAAGTGCTCTGTTAAAATGTGAGCTATTTCTTTTAGAAATGAAATGACCAAACTACCTCTTTTGGCAGTACATAGCTTGTGCACTGGTTTCAGGGGAGGAAGGAGAAGATGGAAGTGCAAAGGGCTCTATTCCAGTAAATTTATAGTGAGGTGAGATTAACTCTCATCATCCCACATGTCTCTGTACTTATTGCATATGTATATGCAAATGTAAATGTATTGAGAATTTTTGCATCAATATTCATAAAGGATACTGGCCTATAGTTTTCTTTTTTTGTTACATCCTTTCCTGGCTTTGATATCAAGGTGCTACTGGCTTCATATAACGAGTCGGGGAAGATTCCTTCCTCCTCCCTGTTATGAAATAATTTTTGCAGTATAGATACCAATTCTTCTTTGCAGGTCTGATAAAATTTGCCTTTTTGTTGGAAGATTTTTTACAGCTGCTTCAATTTTGTTGCTCGTTATTGGTCTGTTCAGGAGTTCTATTTCTTCCTTATTGAGCCTTGGGAGGTTACGTGTTTCTAAGAATCTGTCCATTTCCTCTGCATTTTCAAATTTATGTGCATATAGATTTTTATAGTACTTAGAGATGATATTTTGTATTTCTGAGATATCAGTAGTAATTTCTCCTTTTTCATTCCTGATTGAGCTTATTAGAGTCCTTTCTTTTCTGCTTCTGGTTAATCTAGCAAGAGGCCTGTCAGGTTTTGTTTGAACCAACTTTTTGTTTCATCAATCTTTTCAAAGAACCAACTTTTTATTTCATTAATCTTCTGTATAGTTCTTTTATTATCAATTTCATTTAGTTCTGCTCTGACCTTGGCTATTTCTTTTCTTCTCCTGGGTTTGGGATTGGTTTGCTCATCCTTTTCCATTTCCTTCATACGATTCATTAGATGGCTGATTGGTGATCTTTCTGTCTTTCTGATGTATGCATTTAAGGCTATGAATTTTCCCCTTAAGACTGCCTTTCTTGAGCACCAAAGATTTTGATAACTTGTGTCTCCTTTGTCACTTAGCTTGAAGAATCTTTTGATTTCCACCTTAATTTCCCCTGACCTAATAATTATTCAGCAGTAAGTTGTTTAATTTCCATGACTTTGTGTAGAATTGAGTGTTTCTGTGGAGTTGATTTCTAATTTTGTTCCACTGTGAAATTAGATCTGAGAAGATACATAGTATAATTTCTATTTTTTTGAATTTGTTGAGACATGTTTTGTGGCCTAAGATGTGATCAATCTCTGATGAGAAGAATGTATATTCAGTAGTTTTGTAGTAGAATGTTCTATAAATGTCTGTTAGGCCCATTTACTCTAGAGTGCCATTTAAGTCCAATGTTTCTTTATTTTCTGCTTGGAGGGTCTGTCTAGTTCTGTCAGTGGGGTGTTGAAGTCCCCAGCAATTATGATGTTGCTATTTATCACTTTGTTTAGATCTAGCAGGGTTTGCTTTATGAATCTTGGTGTATCTGTGTTGGGTGCATAAACATTTAGGATTGTTATGCCTTCTTGATGAATTGCTCCCTTTATCATTATATAATGATTGTCTTTGTCTTTCTTTACTATTGTTATTATAAAATCTATGTTATTTGATATGAAAATAGCTATACCTGCTTTCTTTTGATTTCCATTTGTGTGGAATTTTTTTTCCATCCCTTCACCTTGTGTCTGGATGAGTCCTTGTAAGGTAGATATGTTTCCTGGAGACAGCAGATGCTTGGCTTGTATTTTTTAATCCATTCAGCAAGCCTATGTCTCTTGAGTGTAGAATTCAGGTTGTTCATGTTTATTCAAATAATTGATAAGTGGGATGCATTTCTGTTCATCCTGTTGCATAGAACCTTACTGCTTTTTTTTTTTTTTTCCTCACCTCTTGAGCAAGTATTATATGTGGGCTCTGAACTTTAGCTTTGGGGTGATTTTACACTGGTGATTTTCTACTGTGCTGGTCAATGTATAATGCAGATCTGAGTACTTCCTTCAGGACAGGTCTAATCTTGACAAATTCCCTCGGTGTTTGATTGTCTGAAGTAGCCCCACCCAACAAGTAAGTCTGCCTGTGGAGGCAAGGTTGTCTGAGATTCACAGTCCGGCAGTCTGGAGTGGGCCTTGCTCTTCCCCACCCTCCTCTGCTCCACAGTTTTCCCCAGCATCTACTGGCAAGCAGGAGCTCAAGCCAGCAGAGCTCCACCATGACTGTAATGCAGGCTGGGAGGTTCCCTGCCTAGGATCCCTGCCCGAGCTGAAAGCACAGCCCTCCTATAAAGGGGAAGGCTGCCCCACCAGCATGCCGCCGCAGCTAGGAACCCCACTGCACTATCCCCTCAGATCTGCCTATGTGGGTTTCTTTGCCTCCTGAGGCTAATTCACAAATCTCCCCTTTGTGCCCTTGAGCAATGCGACTGAGACCTGGTGGTATGGGATCTGGACTGCAGGCCTGTCCCCAAGTCCCCAAAGATCAATCCCTGACCATGCCAGGAAGAAGCACACTGGTCCTGAGTTTCCCACAGGATGCCCAAACAGTTCAATATCCCTCTGCCTCGGGGCATGCCCCACTCTGATGGAGTGCCGGGCAAGCAGCACCCAGAGGGCTGGTGGGCAGGGAGCTCACAGTCTGAATACCCCTCATCCTGCTGCAGGACCCCAAAAGGAAAGGTCTGAGCCCCACTCTCTGTGGAAGCCATGGTGTGATGGTTCAATTGTCTCTCTCAGCAGCTGCAGGTGGGGGGGAGGGTTGTGAAGGGGAGTAAAACAGTCTGAATGGAGGGCAGCTTGTACTCTCATGTCTGTCCCTCACTCTGGGAGGCCGTCTGCCCACAATGTCCAGGCACTGGAGTCAAGCAGATCACCAGGACCCACTGGACCCCTGTGGCTCCTGCAGTCTGGCCCAGAGTTGGGAAATGTCTGTGTGGGAGTGAGCAAGATGAAACCTAAGGAGTTGAAGCCCCTTGGGGTGGTCAAAGGCATACAGTGGGTAGAGAAGCAATGTGGCACCTGCCATCCTAGCTCAGGTCTGTGGAGATGAGAGGTTCCCCGGAGGGGTGGAAGCCAGGTGCCCTGTCCACAAGAAGCTCCCAGCTCACTGGCAGCGGCAACCTCTGGTCTCATGTGCTCAGAAAGTCTCTCCAGCAACTCTGGAGTCCGCCAACTGCCAGAGATGCAAGGGAGGGAAAAGAAACCACTCTGCCTATCCTTTTCACTGGATTCCAAGCCTCTCAGGGGTTGATCTCTGCCAATACCTTGCTCCTTCCTGTTCCGCTCTACTCCTTCTTCCCACAGAGTCTCCTGAAGGTTCTGGTGCCCTTCCCTCAGATCCATACCTGATCTGTCTTTGTCTGTTCATTTTCTCTCTTTCATTTAAAACTTCTCCTTCTTACTGAGATGCTCTGGCAGCTGGTTTCTCTGGTCAGCCATCTTGCTCACTCTACATTTTTTTCTTGATTGAATTATTGGAGTTTATTCTTGGTTATCAAAATAGCATGGCTTTAGGACTTTGAATTAGTAAATATTCATAATGTGAAAAGCATGATATATACTGTAAAATCTCAACCACATAAAAATGTATGCTCAGATGTGTTTATATACACACAAGGCTCAGGAAGACACATGAAACTGTAAACCCCTTGTAACAATGAAATAAATTATTTTGTGTTTTTTGCTTTTTGTACATCTCAGTTTTTCTATAATATACATACTAACTTTAAAAAGTTTGAGGAAAAATGTTATTTTTTTCAAAAGTAAGAGAGTAGTACCTTCCCTTTGTTCAGGATACGGTGTATAGCAAAAAAATAGAAAATGACACACATCAATGTTTCCATGTGAATCTTTTAAAGAAGAATGTATACTTTCAAAATATAACTTACTTCCACTTGCATACCTGTCACTGAAGTTTAAAATGTTCAGATTCTAATAGCAATTCTTTTTCAAAAATGATTATTTTCTCTGGCTAAATAGAATTTTATAGTAAAGTGAGCCATTCCTGTCACAATAGAAATGTAAAACTAGGAAAAGTGCTAAAATGGAAACAGTCATTTAATAATATAGTAAACTCATACGTGTAAGCATACATTTTTAAATACTATTATGTTGTAGTAGATTGATAAAACTATAATCAGTTATCAAAACTAAAAGAAGGAAATCAAAAACTCCTGGAACATAACTTCATAAGAAATTTAAGAGCTTAAATCCCTAACATAATAGGATTCCTTCATTTATTCTCATCCATACAGCCTTCACTGCCACTGAAGAAGCTAGTAATTCTAGGCAGAGACATCATTTGTATAAACAAGTACACTTTGGGGAATAGGAAAGAGTTGAAAGTTGGATGTAAGAACTCTGAACTGATATTTTAGATTAAAACTCTGAGGACATTCAATTTCTCCCAAAATCCTTGAAGCATTTCGTCAATCAATATAACTTTCTAGTATGAAAAATAAAGCATCTATTATATAATTTCACTTTGCGAAAACCACTCAAGGTCAGAATTCAGAACCCATGTTTCTAGAAAGCTCAGAAAATCAGAAACTGCTACCAACTTTCTGACTGTTCTATGTTAGCCATAACAGATATATTATAATCCTAGCACATCTGAGTAATCTCACTTTTCCCAGCAGCAAAAATAAAGTTATCAAATTTATGTTAGTGGTGTAGGGCAGCTAATAAAAGTCAATTTGCCAACATTATACTTGACGCAAACCACGTATGATCCATTGCTTAGGGCTACTGCATGTACATAGTTTCACTTGATAAAACTTAGGAAATTGCGTCCTCATGTTTATATTCTTCCCATAATAAAGAATTGCATTCTTTCTTCTATTTCAAACTTGATTATTAATTTTTTTTTAGAAAGTATCAGATTTACTCCTAAAATAATTTGTTTTGAAAATTTACCTTCCAACACTTTGAACACTTCACTGGTTAATTATATTAGTTGAACAAAAAGTCAACAAAATGTGCATTTGTATTTACCTTTACCTAAAGTTAATTATCTTGAAAATTTAAGTCAGTAATCACACAACACAAAAGTAATGGTATTTTATAGCCTCCACAGCTCCTCGAAGCTGTCCTCTCAACACTCAGTTTGTCTCATAAGCACATTTGTCAATACCGATAAGAAACATCAAAGTGAATTCTAAGTAAGAAATAGCAACTTTAGCAGCTAGGATAAAAGTTGAATTCTAAGACCTCAAATATGCAAAGTTCTCCATAGCAGTATCAGCCAGCAAAATTCTCAGCATGTGATCATTCCCTGAGACCCCCAAAAGAAATAGGAGTTGCTAAAGAGTCATTAAAAAAAATAGGAGTTGCTAAAGAGTGTTTTAGCTCTTAAACCTACTTTCCCTTCCCCTTACTAAATCTTGAAATAAATCAAACTCCATTTCCTAAAGCGGCATTTTAACCAACAATGCATTTGACTCTACTTTTATTCCTCTCTTTTTTATTTTGAAAGCCATTAAAGCATTAGAAACTATAATTTCTTCAGTACTGAAATCTGGATATAAAAGTTTTTCTGTAAAAAAGAAAAATGAAGGACTGAGATAAATAACTTAGAATTTGACCACATAACAGCAAAATAAAGTATGAATATAGGTCACAATTAAAAATGCCAGAGCTCATAGTATTTCTGTATTAGCAAATACATAGCTCTTCCAGTCAATACTTGCTGCTTCAACTCAAACATCAACAATATTTCTCAGACTAATTAGCTATATAAGCGGTGATTTTTCCTCAATTAGAGGAACTTGGTTATTATCAAACAAATTACTCCAAAGGGGCTTTTTAAAATTTGAGATATCAAATTAAACTTATGTTTTCTACAGATTCAATTTCCTTATTCTCTGCTGATAAGAGACAAGGGAGCAATAAGCCTTCAAATTGTATAGTTGCTAAAATCACTATGAACAATACAAACCTGATTGGTTTCTGATGATCACTCGTTTTATCATGCTCATGCCTTCCACCATGATTCGGTTTGATAATGAACAGAAAATTTTTTTTAAATCCAGATACAGTACCTACAAAACTTTTTAAATGCTGAATTTCAAGATAGATGGCCTTTGCTTGTTTACCTAGACAACTTTTATTGTTTTTCTTAGACAGCATAAAACTACAGTAGATGAGTGTGTAAACTTCAAATCCAGAGTACAGTAACAGAAGGAAGATACTGTTCCAAGGCAGAATCATATATCTTAAAATGGGCTGTCATTTTTAAAACTTGTTCTCCTTATTCTACAAGGAAAACTCCTGTCATTAATTTTGACCCAATTTCTTTCTCATTTATATCAATAAATCCCTGACAAGCTTAAAAACTTTTTCTACCTTTATTGTCTGACAAAGACAACCCACTGTGAGAAATAATGATGCTCATAAATGAGAGGCAAAGAAGCAATAACAGTTTCATTTACAGGTTATTAAACTAGAAGCCAGCTCAGAAAAAAAGACCTCAGTTTAAGATTCTGGACTGGGCAGGCATATTTCACATGAGTAAATTCATAACAATCCCTCGCCACGTCTTCTAAGAGAAAATCAGAAAAAAGCTACCACTATAAGTATCCAGTTACTATGCCTCAGAATTATGCTCTTGGAAACATATCCAAATGTTTTCATAAAATAATAAAACATTAAATTCACTACATCATTCTCTTAACTATGACATCTCATTTTTTTCTGATGTATAAAGAAATTTGCACATGTGCGTGCTCACACTCACACACGTAATTCCTAAAGAAAAAGGCTATAGTGAAAAAAAGCAAGACTTCTCAAAATATGTGCCTACCATTTCTGATCCCACAGAATTCAAAGAAATATGTTTTCCTAAAATAATTCAGCAATGTATTTAAATCTATCAATGATATCTTTCATCATTTTTTCCACAGCCTTCTTGCTTAGAAAATATTCTTACTCAGAAGTCACACTTTTATCTATATTTCTTGATTTTTCTTCCAAATCCTATTCCTCACACAGTCTTTTCCATCTTGATATATGGCAAATCTATTTTGCTGATCACTCATTATTGATAAATTTTGCTTCACCATACTCCAAAATTGTATCACGTAGCCTATACTTTGTGCCTGGCCACTTTGGCTCAATATAATATTTTTAAGATGTATCCATGTTGTTGAGCATTAAAATTTTGTTCCCTTTTATTTCTAAGTAGTTTTCCACTCTATGGCATTCACAGTTTGGGATTATTCATGATAAATCTGATATAAACATTATTCCACAGATCATTTTTGTAGAGGTATCTTTTCAATTCTCTTAGAATTGGAATGCTGGTGAGTTAGTTATCCATTTATTTCTGCTCAGCTCCAAATCTGTCTTTCATTTCCAGGTTGCAATAATGTAGCTGGATCCTATATTTTTTCCCTTTACTAACTGACATGACCTTTGTCAGTACAAGATACTGAAGAAGGAAGCAGTTGCTCCTGTTGGTTCAGGTGTGTGCCTCTCCTCAGCTCCTGCCATGCACATGGCTTTTGCAGCACCCCGTGACACTGGCACACAGCACCTCTGGTGTGGGCAGCTTCCCCCAGCACTTTCTTGGGTAACTGTAGAGCAAAGTTCCAAAACATAGAACCTCTCTGGTGATGGCTTTCCCTGGCACTCCAGAAGGCATATTTTCAGCAAGTTGCTTAGGCACAGCATCTTAGCAAGCTTCTCTGTCACCCTGTGGTGCATGGCCATACTCTCCAATGAAGTTGGACTCTCAACCTAGGGTGGGAGGGGACAGGGGCTCTTGTATGGATACTTTATCTCAGTCTTTTGGGCAATGGGTATTCTCATTGTCTATTATTCTTGTATTCCTTAGAATTTTATTTACCTTTTACTAGCCAAACCCCATTACTCCAAACTTCAGTTAATTCTTTATGCTAAGCTTTCCCTATTCAAATTAGTGTGTAATTCCTATCTTTTGATTGGACTGTAATACATCTTGGTTATAGAGAAAATGTATATTTACTTTTAAAAGCAACTGCAAAAATGGTTTTCTAAAAAGATTGTACAATCATACACCCCGATTAGCAACGGATGAGAGTTCTCTAGCTCTACCTTCATACCAATATTTGGAATTGCTGTGTTTTTAATTTTAATCATAATAGTGAGTATCTATTAGGATCTCACTGTTTTTAATTTTCATTTTTCTCATGACTTACATGCTTGGTGACTATCTTCATTTGTGAAGCCTATTAAAGGCTTTTATCTGTTTTTACTTGGACTGTTTGTCTTTGGAAACATTCTGGATACGGATTTGTGGCTGCTCTATTCACTTCCTCCAATTTTTGGCAGGCCTATTTATTTTCTAAAGTGTGTCTTTCGGTGAGCAGAAATGTTTGATTATCATGAAGTCTAATTACTTTTTCTTTGTGTTTAATATCGAGCGTGTGTATCCCAAGAAACTTCTACTCGCCCCAAGGTCATGAGCTATGATCCTTTACTTTCTTCTAGAAAGATTTTGGTTTTAGTTTTTATGTGTAGATATGACTCATTGTTGATAAATATTATATATGGCATGAGATGGTATGAGATAGGAGTCAGATGAGCCCCCCGCCCTGACGAATAACCAGTTTTCCAGTATTGCTTTTCATAAAGACTTTCTCCTGAATTGCTTTAGTACTTTTGTCAAAAGTCAATTGACTATATGCATGGGATTATTTTTCACTCTCTATTTTGTTTCCCTGAACTATTTGTCCATCTATCCTATGACAATACTGCATTCTTTATTATTATTGCTTTATAATAAATTTGCAAGCTGATTTTTTTCCTTCCAAACTGAGTTTTCCCCAAATTGTTCGGCTATTCAAGGCCATTTATATTCTACGTATTTTATTTTTAGGTTGGCAATTTCTGCAAAAAGCTTGCTGAGATCTTGAATGGGATTGCTTTGAATTTGTATTTTCATTTGGAGATTGTGACAATTAAATGATACTGAGTCTTCCAGCCCAGGAAACTGGTGTGTCTCTCCATTTATTTAGGTTCTTTCAACTTCTCCCATCAATGCTTTTTAGTTATAATTGTACAGGTCACACAAATATTTTATAGTTAAATTCTAAGTATTTTTAATATTTTTGTAAATAATATTTTTATTTGATTTTCAACTGTTATTGCTAAATATAAAGAAATTGGCTTGATTTTTATAGTGACCTTATAGCCTGGAACCTTACTAAATTATAAGTTCTAATAATATTACAGATTCCTTAGAATTTTCTCTACATATGTCATCCGTGAATAAAGACAGTTCTACTTTATGCTTTCTAATTTATATGCCTCTTTTTCTGGTCTTTTTTTGCCAACTAGGACTTCAGTATAATGTTGAATAAAACTAGTAAAACATGTAGTATTCATCTTTAAATAAGATGAAGTTTTCTGTAAATGATCTTTACCAAACTGAGGAAGTTCTCTACTATTTCTATTTTGTTGCGAGGTTTTTTTTTTTTTTTTAACATAAATGGATGTTGAATTTTGACATGTTTTTCTGCATTTGAGATGATCCTATAAATGTTCTTTTCTTTGTTAATATGGTAAATTACATTGCTTGATTTGTGAAAGTTAAACCAGCCTTGCTCTCCTGGAATAAATCTCACTTAGACATGACATGTTATCCCTGTTATCTTTTTTATATAGTGTTGAGTTTAATTTGCTAATGTGTTAAGGAGTTCCATAACTGTGTTCATGTCTGTATTGGACTGTAGTTTTTTGTTTTTTTTTTTTTTTTTCTTTTCTTGTAATGTCTATGTTTGGATTTCGTATCAGGATAATAATATCTGATAAAATGAATTGGGAAATATCCTTTCCTCCTTTATTTTCTGAAAGAGTTACTATAACATTGTTCTTATATCATTTTATGATATCTGACCTAAATTACCAATGAAGCCACCTGGACCAGCAGTTTTCTTTAAGAATGTTTTTCCATTATTATTTTCCATTGCATTATTGCTGATTGTGCTGGATTATTTGTTATCAACTTGGCACTATTGTTTCTACATAAGGCTGAGGTATACATTTCCCAGATCTCTCCTCTATGCTATTCTACGTTAAATTTACCAAAAACAGGATTGTGCATGAGATTTGGAAGCCCAAGTAAAAAATTGGCCATGATTCACAATGTGATCACGTTTGACATGATTGCTGGTGAGGATTACTTCTATGAGGCACAGGTTGCCTTTGTTCCCTTCCCTACTCAGTATCTTTCCAACTGCTTGCCCTGCAAACTACCCATTGCCCCATGTCTACCACCAAACACAACCCACAGAGAGGGCAGATTACACAGAGAAGCAGCAGTTGGTCCAGAGATAATATGTTTTTAAAGAGGAAACAACTCCCATGCAGGCAGCAGATTTCAGACATCTCCACAAGCTCTCCCTTAGCTGACCCACTTCAGTGCCCACTCGCATACAACTTTTTGGAGTTTTCCTAAGCTTCCCCCGCCCCCATGCCAGTGTCCCAGGGGACTGTCATTAGTTTCTGTTCCTTTGATTTCCCAACTACCCTATCCTTCCAGAACTTCTCTTCTGATCCGTCTCCCAGATTATGTAAACTCTATTTCTAAATTAAATATTGTATTCCCATAATTGTAGTGAATCTCTATTCTGACAATTCTGATATGATAATACATGAAAAATATATTTTAAAAAATATTCACTTTTTGATATGTTATTTTATTAAATTTCCTTCCTGTTCTACTGATGTTTCACTTGATTTTATATGGAAACATATGGATAGTTTAACCTTTCCTTTCCAATGGAATATTTTTTCTCATGTTAGTTTAACAAAAGGATAAGCATAATGTTAATTATCTCCTCATTAGTGATTACAGTGATTAGTGAAAGATGCCTCTACTGTTTCAGTACAAAAGAGCTTTCCTTCCTTGAGAAACGCTTTTTATCATATTGAAGTCCATCCTTCTCTTCCTTGTTTGTATTGATATTAAAGTATCTTTGAATTTGGGGGACATTTCGTCTTAACACACTTGATTCTTGCAATAATTGATCAAGTTCTAGTTATTCATTAATAGTACGGTGACTCGTATTTGCTAACATTTGCTTTAGAATTTTTCCTTTATATTCATAAGCAGGATTACTTTATGTATCAGTTAGTTCCCTTAGTAGCAAACAGCAAACTTCCTTTCACGTTTGTCTCACACCAATTGTCTGTATTGATTGGTAGAACTGGTTCCCTAGCTGAAAGTGAGACTTTAGATCCTACCCTTACTACAAACAAACAGAAAAATAAGAAAGGGCATGCAAAGGTGTTGGCCAGTTTTGGAAGACAAATTTTCACTATGATCTGTACCTCTTTAATATTACATTTACCAGATTTTGTTATCAGAGATACTACAACTACTTAATGCAAAATTCCCTTAATTCTCTATACTTTCTTCCCTAAAGGGCTGAAATTAAATAGGTCCTACATTTTTGTTCTCTGTCACAACTACTCAACTATGCCACTGGAGAGCTAAAACAGTCATAGACAATACATACATGAATATGTGTCCCAAGAAAATTTTATTTACCAAAACAAGTAGCCAGCCCAGGGGCCACAGTTTGCCAGCTCCTACTCTGGAACCACAATATACAGCATGAAAATATCTACTCCCTAAAAGTTTAAAAGGACTAATCCAACACTTATAAAAATTATAAACTGCTCTTTTCTTGGATATTGTCTCTATCTACATTCTTTGATTTCAACTTCTACCCATTTGGCAGATCATTATTTATCCTATTATTTTTAGCCTTATTAAATTATTTTGTTTTTGTTTTTATTTTTTGCTGTGGTCTATTGTAGACAGCATATATTTGGATTTAGTTTTAAATTAGTTTTCAAGATTTTGGGTCTTTTGGCTATACCAAAAGTACTTGAAGTTAGTTTGTAGCATTCCTTCAAGAATATATATTATAAATGTGAAATGTGAAGGAATAATAGGTAGACATCTAGAATAAATATCAATAGACCAAACTATTTACTAACATTTATAATAACAGTTATAACCATTGTTTCTAAGCATTCAGCTAGCAATATATTTAAAAGAAATATTATAAATAGCACATGAACACAGAATAATCACTTTTTTCTATGAAAAATAAGAATAATTTTACTTCTGTTAATTGATAGGTCAAGTGTAAAGCTATATATTTAAAATAATTAGCAAACTTAGAATAGTGAAAATCAGTTTGTACTGCTAAGAGATGAAAAATATTCTTCGTATCTTTTTTACATTTAATATTTTATTTTAATCTCCTATCTTCATATTGAAAGCTTCACAAATGATGTAGTGTTTCTAGTTTTATGGGTAATAGCATTCTTGAGGGCACAAATTTAAGTGCCCCAGTAAAAAGATCAGTTTTCCAAAACTAAGAACTAAATTATAGTTATAAATTTACAGTGTACTATTTTTTTCACCTTTAAAAAACTTGATTTTCTGGGACTTACCCTTATTGACCTTTTCTTACAAAATAGAAAAAATAAAATTTTCATTTTCTATATCATAGGATTTTAGAAGAAACAAAATACATATTTTTAAAATTTAAATTCAAACTCAGAACCATTATACATATGTGAGTTTTATCTAAGTGTGTTCTAAATAATTTGTTGTTGTTATTCTTTAGTACATTAACCATAATTTTAATGGTTAAAACTTTTTCATCTTTACATCTTTGAAGTTCAACATGATATTAAGATACCCATTTTTAACTAATGGCATAGATGATTTAGAAAAATTAAAGACCAATAGAAAACTTTGTGATCAATTGGAAAGTTAAACTACCTTGACCACTTTAATATACGCATAATGTTTTTGAAACAGGAATTACATAGAGTACCTTACATTTTTAAAAAACCTATCTTGATATTCCTATGAAAACTTCTTTAATTAGAAAATCAAATTATTGGATTATGTGAAATTAAATGAGGAATTTCTTTAAAAACAAATTATTTTAATGCATTCCAATATGATTTACTTAATTCATTGCAGTATGTAAATATTTTATATAATTAATTGTACATAGTTAAGTATGTCCTTATTTCCAGAAGTAAATTAGAAAAAAAAATAATCTTCACTGAAGTTTTATCTTTTTTCTTACTTTCTCCTTCCTTTGGTTTTACTCCTCTTGCTTCTCAAGTGCCCAGTACCTTCTTTTCATGGTACCTTCTTATGAAGGCAAGTTTCCCACTGTGACACCCCTATCTAAAATACCACCCATTTGCCAAAAATATTTGAACCTTTGAAATTATCTTTTTCTTCCCCTGACTCTTTCCATCTATCAAAAAATCTGAGTTCCTAAAGAAGACATCATAATGAAAATAATTCAAATAATCTACTTTATAATAATAAATGACAGATTTTTTAAAGAATAAATTAATTTTAATTTATTCTGTAAATGAAGAACATTTTATTTAATTTTTTTTAAAGGTGAATCTTTTTTTAATTATTATTATTTCAGGGTATTATGAGGGTACAAACATTACGGTTACAGTTTATGTCATTGCCTCACCCAAGCAAGGGTTAAAGGCATGCCCTTTCCCCCTACAATGCTCCCGTGTCCTTTAGTTGCAGGTTTACCCCCCATCCCCCTAATCGTTGGAGAGTATTACTGCCATGTGATCACCCTAGTGTTGATCAGTTAGTACCAATTTGATGGCGAGTACAAGTGGAGCCCATTCTTCCTATCTTGTGGTGCCTCACTTTGGATAATGGGCTTAAGTTTAATCCAGGAAAGTATAAGAGGTTCTAGATCACTGTCGTTTCTTATGATTGAGTAATATTCCATTATATACATATACCAAATTTTAATAATCCACAGGTTTTTAAACCTTCCTGTGATGTTTCCTTTTGTAATGTAGAACCAAGAAAACCCTGTTGAACTTTGTGACAAATATTGTTCAGAAAGTATGTCCCTTTGAAGAACTAAATTTCCAAATGAGATTAAGATATTTGGAGGGACAGAGATCTTCTTGGAGTGCTATTTATATTTATATTTTTATACTATGAGCACTAAGTGCTTTGTTCACTTGGTGATTCTGCCCACTGTACATATGGTTAGGCTTGGCATTAAAAACTTAATTCTCTTATTACTCCTGGAAATAGATTTGGAATGAGACCTTTATGTAGCAGATAAAAGTTAGGGAGGAATTTTACTACAAAGAACAGAGGCAGGTACAACAGCTTCATGTTTGAACCTAGCCCCATACATACTCCCTGCAGTCCACGAGAACATATTTTCTGTTTAGCGTACATTACACTGAGGAGTGACTGCAGTCTGGAACATCTAGGTCATCTGGGAGCAGTTAGTTAGTCAGGGCAAACAGTACTGCATACCTTAATAGCTCTTAAGGGCATCTTTCTAATACAGTTGAGTATGCTAACCAATGTTCATTATGATGAGCCTGAGTCATCAAGAAAAGGGTAAATTATGCTCAGCACGCTCTGTTTATTCAGGAATGGCCTTCTAAAAAGAAGACAAAAACATCCTGATTAAACAAGAGAGAATCTAGCCACAGGAAGAGCAAGGCAGAGAGCCACTTGCCTTGTTTCATTCCTCTCAGCAATCCTTTCAAGTTCTTTCTGGATAGAATTTGAGTCAGGGACAAATCCCAGGTCAGTGTGGGATTCTTCCACATACACATTCTCCAAGATAGGGCAAAACCCAACAACTTTCTCATTTTTCAAGGACTATAAAACACTCCCTTAATCAGTTGTTACAGGGTATGTTATCTCGGAGAATAATTTTTCTTTTACTCTATCATTAATCCACTTAAAGAAAGCAGACAACCAGGGTGTCAAGGCAAAGCATGAGAAAGCCCCACACCCTGTCCTCTGCCCCACCTTGTGTTCAGTAACTGTGCGTGGTTCAGAACAGGGAGAGTAATCAAGTTAAATAAGAACATACCTTACACTCAATAAACCGTGTCCACATTCTACGATTCCTTTAAAAAGGAATTTCAAATAAAGGTGTCCAACCATAGAAAGGAATCACTAAAAACTGTGGGAAAAAACATGTTCTTAAAATTTCTTCTGAGAATCACCTCCCTGTTACATTTAAGAATTTTAACTAAATTTTGAATTCAAGTTTTGAGAATTTTAATCTAAATAATTTGATTAATAAATTCCTGTAGCAAATTTATTTCTAGACAACATAAATAAAAGCATTAGAAAACATAAGGAATGTCAGAAAAAGTTAGTTAAGAAAGTAAAAAAAGGAATGCTTTCAAAATCTTTAAAGGATCCCTGTATCTCTTATAAAAAGTAAACACTAGACAAATTTGACGTAATAAACTACAGAAGTTTCATAAAAATTCATGCAAGATTAGAAGCATGTAACAAAGTACAAATTTAATATGTGTGATGAGCACAATGTAAAAATAATATATTTTAGAAATTTAAAACATTTTAGCTTAAAATCAAGCACAATAAAATTTAAAGTTAGCACATGCTTTTCTAGTTGAAAGGGAATATTATTGAAAATAAACACAAGCTTATTGCATCAACCTTCATTAGTCTGGAAATTGATATATGAGAGAGAAATTGGAGACCTCCTAAATTCTACATTGTAATTGAAGATGATATTCCCAGTGGTTTTCTCTTTGTTCCATAGACGTTTCCACAGACCAGAATTCACTGGAAATTCTCCATGTTATCAGTTTACTCCTTTATATGCAGCAAGAATTTAGAGTCATTCAACAAAGTGAACATAATTCATTCTGTGCTATAACATGTACAATGTGCACACCTTAAAATATTTTATATAATAAGCTACAAACAAATCTCTCAGTCCATGTGTCATTTTATTTTTTATTGAGCATATTTTCCTTATTTTTACTTTCCTAGGCTGCATTGTTGCAAGTATAGGGGTCCGAAAATGCCAGGTTTTGGTTGACGTGTCTCTGTTGGGTGGGTTAGCATTAGATGCCCTGCCACTGTTGTTTCCTACAGTCCTGGGGATTCCAAACTAGCTTGTTTTCTTCTTGCCATCTTTCAGAGCTCTCCTTTACTTGCCTCTTGTGTTACCGCTAGGGTTTCTAATTGTGCTTAGTTGGGAGGTGCAGGAAAAAAATGGGTATATTCTACTTTATCCTCGATTATTTTTAGAAGTCAAATAATATAAATTCTTTCTTTAATTCCATTTTAAATTGCATTCCTCTCCCAGCAGCATGGCAACTAATGAATCAAAGCGGTCATGCAATAAGCATCTAATACTGTCTTTCAAAGACATTTCTTGGCAAAGGTATTCTAAGAATTATAATATCCAAGAAAAAGCCTAAAATTTATATCTGTATAAGGGTTATTTGCTGTTACTCATGGATTTATTGAGGATCATAATTTTTTTAGATATCAAAGAAATTTAAATTTCTTGATGGCTAAAACACACGTAGCATTTTTTCCAGTTTGTGTCTTGAATTTTCAGTTTATGTCATTGCTTTCCTATAAAAGTTTAATGTTTGCTTTCCATATTTAAACCTTAAAATTTGTGTCTATTTTTATAAATATTTTGAGATAGAAATATCATTTTGTTTCATCACATGTATAACCAATTGTCCTAGGAAATGTATACATTAGGCAATCCTTTCACCACCGTTTTGTAATGATACATTCTGGACTCATTATTCTGTTTCATTGTTTATTTCTGTATCGGTGTTGGTATGTCAAATTCACTATAAAAAAATTATTAATACCTATGGTAGCAAACTCTCCTAATTAATTGCTATTTTCTTATTTTATATTAATTACAGAATCAGTTTATAAAGAGTTTTACAAATTACAATTTTAATAGATAAATTTAGATAAAATTAATATTAATTTATATTGAGCTATTTCTCCACTATTTATAACCCTTATAAATAATTGCAATTTTTCCATAAGGGTCTCATAAATTTGGAGTTGGGTTTATTCCTACAGGACTAAGATGGTGTGGTGTTAGAAAAGGGATAGCACATAGATCAATGAAAAAGAGATTTCAGAAATAGACACATATATCCATGGCTAATTTGGAGTATCATCAGCAAGATGGTGGAATGGGACTTTCAAGTAATTGTCTCCTCACACAAACATAAATTTGAACAATCATTCATACACACACACAAATCTTCACAAGAGCTAAGGAATTCAGGTGAGAGATTACAGCACATGGCCGTGGAGCAAAGAAATAAGAAAAGATGCATTGAACAGGGTAGGAAAATCAGTTTTGAATTACCTGCCCACAAACCTGCACAATGCAGCATGAAGAATGACAAACCCTGCATGGTGGAAGGAGAGTGAAGTGAGCATGTGACTTTATCATGAACTCCATCACCAAGTTGACCCCCGTCAACCCAAGCACAGGCTGGTCCTCGTGGCCCCAAGACCTCCCCAGTGCCAGGCCAACCATTATAGACCTAGGCTCTGGACCCATCCAGTGCCAGGCTGGCCCCTGTGGACAAAGGTTTCAGGCCTCACCCTGAAGACCAATATCCAGATTAAGCCCAGAGCTGGGCCAGCCCCCACACTGACAGGCAGCCCCTGGTATCACCCCTAAAGACTCAAGCTCCAGCCACAGTCCAGAGTCAGGCTGCCCAAATGATGCCAGCTTGTTCCCATGGAACAAGACTCCAGGCATAATTCTCTGAACCCAAGCTTTAGGCCTACCTCAGCACTAAGCTGTCCCTTATGGTCCCTGGTGCAAGGTCATGCCCTGCAGACATGGGCTACGGGCCTACCCTGGCAGCAAAATGGCCCCTGTAGCCCCAGGCAAAAGGTCAGGTCCCATGGATCCAGGCTGGTCCCAGGCTCCAGCAGCTTAAAGCTTCAGTAGCACCAGCTTCAGGCCTGCCACCATATATCCAGGCTCCAGGCCAGTCCCCATAGATCCAGGCTCTAGGTCCAACCCAGTGGACACAAGATCCAGACCCACCCAGGTAAACACAGGCACCAGGCCAACACCTATGGACCTACGTGCCAGGCCTGACTAACTGCTAACCCAGGCAGGAGGTTAGCCCACCTGAAGAATCCAACAGCAAGGCCGTCCACAAACCCCACCAGCTAGCTTGCTACACTAGCTGACTGGTAAAGAGTTTGCCTGCTGAAAAGACAGAAACAGGTACCCATTTCTTCAAAAGTACAACACCAATGCAAGGCAATGAGAATCACAAAAAACCAGAGACACATGACATCACCAAAGGAACAAAATAAAGCACCAGTAACCACCCTAAAGAATGGAGATGTACAAACTTCCTTACAAAGAATTCAAAATAAAAATATTGTCTTAAGGAACCTCAGTGAACTGTAGGAAAATGTAAACAGACAACAAAAGGAATTGGAAAACAATATTTGAACAAAATGAAAGTTTCAAATAAGAGATAAAAACCACAAAAAAGTACAAAGTTCTGAAGCTTAAGAACACAACTAAATTAAAAATTCAATAGAAAGTTTAAATACCATACTGGTTCATGCAGAAGAAAGAATAAACAAGCTCGAAAACAGGTCATTTGAAATTACCCAATCACAGAAACAAAAAGAAAAAAGAATTAAAAAGAGTTAAGAAAGACTAAAGGATTTGGAGTCACTATAAAGTTAACTAATATATGTACTATGGAAATTTCAGAAGAAGTATAGAAAAAGAAGGGTCAGAAATCTTATTTAAAGAAATACTGACAGAAAATTTTCCAAATTTGAAGAGGAAAATGAACACCCAGATTCATGAATCCAGAGACCCCAAAATAGGTTAAATGTAAAGAGATCTTCACTGAAACACATTATAATCAAAATCTCAAAAGTCAAAGACATAGAGAAAATTTTAAAATAAGCAAGACAAAAGAAACTCATCAAATACAAAGGAAACTCCATAAGGAGATCAGAAGATTTCTCAGCAAAAATCTGGCAAGCCAGGAAAGAAAGGAATAATATATTCAAAGTGCTGGGAGAAAGAAAAACCTGCCAACCAAGAATACTATAGCCAGCAAATCTGTCCTTCTAGTGAAGGAGAGAGAAAAGTTTCCTAGACAAACAAAAACTGAGGGAGTTTGTTACCACTGGACTTGAAAATTATAAAGGGAGTTCTTCAAGGAGAAATGAAAGGACACTAACAACATGAAAATATATAAAAGTCTAAAACTCAGTATATTTTTATCAGTATATATAGTTACCAATAAAAGTTAAATATATAGTCAAATTTGGAATACTCTAATACTATAAGTGTTCTGATGTGTCAATCACTTTTAACTCTAGGATAAACTTTATAAGACAAAAGTATTATAAATAACAGAAGTTACAATAATTTGTTAATGGATACATAACACATAAAATATATAAATTGTGACATCAATAACATAAAATGTGGGGAAAGAAGTTAAAGTATAAAAATTTTGTGTGAAGTAAAAGTTGTTATTAGCTTAAAATACACTGAATACCTAACTATAAGATGTATTATAAGCCTCATGGTAACCACACCAGAATTAAAAAAAAAAAAAAACCCGTAGTAGATACACAAAAGATAAAGAGAAAGGAAGCGAAGCTTACCATTATAAAAAAAATCATTAAACCACAAAGGAAGACAGCAAGAGAGGAAGAAAGGAACAAAAAAACTATGAAATAGGCAAAAAACAAACAAATTACAAGAGAAAGTCCTTACCTATCAATAATTACTTTAAAGTAAATGGATTAATGCTTCAATCA